>JAJAGP010001987.1:0-143364 GCA_025084515.1 Ancistrus triradiatus
CCTGACAGGGTATTTTTAAGAAAACAAACTTTAATAGTTTAAAAATAGACAACAGTCACTCTAAAACAAAATAAATAAGTTACACCTTAGCAACCACCTGGGACACCATAGCAACTGCCTAGCAACTACCTAGCAACACCATAGCAACCGTGTAGCAACCACCTAGCAACACCTTAGCAACCACTTGGGATAACTTAGCAACCACCTAGCAACACCATAACAATGACCTGGGATAACATAGCAACCACCTAGAAAAGACATAGCAACCGCATGGGACACCATACCAATGGCCTAGCAACCACCTAGTAACACCTTAGCAACCACCTGGGATACCTCAGCAACCACCTAGCAACCACACTACAGCCACGTGGGACACCATAGCAACTGCCTAGCAACCACCTAGCAACACTATTCTTTGCCACATTTCAAGCACTGTTGTGGGTCCTTCAGGAAATGCAGATCTAGGCAATCACATTATTGTTATCCGAAAGTCTTATTTTTCTTATTATTATTATTAGTGTGATTGCCTATATAGGCAATCACACTATTGTTATCCGATTCTGAACATTCTGAAATTTTCAACGCGTATCAACTGCCGCAGCTTTCGAGATATCAACCCCGTTCCAGTGCCATTGCGTCCGGTCTGGTCGGGAATGGTGTGCTTGAATAGGGCTTTCCGGTCAGACTTTTGGGGGCCCCGAAGGGGCCCCTGTAAAGTCCCAAATTTTCCCATAGGAAATGAATGGGCCCAAAGTTAACGAATCATAAATCAGTCAGTTATTGACCTATGGCCACGATATTTGGCAGGCTTGGTCCTGAAGTGAAATGTGATGCCCATGGGGCCTATGGGGGCCGTGGCTGGGCGCTGGGGCCCCTGGCGGGCCAATGACCGTAACTCAGTCAGTTTTCGACCTACGGCCACACAATTCGGCAGGCTTGGTCCCGGGTGCAATCTAAGGTGTCATGCCATGGGGCCCCTGAGGGCCGTGGCTGGGCACTGGGGCCAATGGCAACCCATTCACTTTTTAACATACGGCCACGAAATTTGTCAGGCTTGGTACCGGGTGAACTCTGAGGTCTTTTTGACTACACCCACAAAACTAACATTAAAACCATCAAATAATTCATATAAAATTGATTTAACAAAAAACATTTGTGCGTGTGCATGATTACTGCCCCCTAGCTGTGCTGTGCACAGTGGTTTTTAGTGCTGTATGTCATGTGGCTGAAATGCTATTAAAATTAAAAATCTTAAAAATTTAATATAAAATCGATTTTACATAAAATTGAAAATCCAGTGGGTGTGCATGATTACTGCCCCCTAGCTGTGCTATGCACAGTGGTTTTTAGTGCTGTATGTCATGTGGCTGAAATGCTATTAAAATTAAAAATCTTAAAAACTTTATATAAAATTGATTTTACATAAATTTGAAAATAGTAGGTGTGCATGATTACTTCCACGTAATTGTTATATACACAGTGGTTTTGTATGTAATGTGGTTACAATACTATTAAAAATAAAATACTTCGAGTAATATTTTATTTTGCACCGAAAATGGACTGTATCATTACTGCTGCCCAGATGCACTGTACACAGCTGAATTTTATGCCTCTTGTAATATGGCTTTATTGCTATTGAAATTCAGTAATTAATAATTAAATAAAATACATACTGTACATAGATCCAAAATCAATAAGCTGTGTGCCATTACTGCCACCTAGGGGATGTGTCTAGACACACTGTGGTAGTAACTCACTGTGACTCAGCACCGGACCATTAGCTAACCGCGCGTGAACTTCTAAGACGTTAATGAAAGTTAAGTCATTTATTGTAAACTATGTACATGTTTAAAACAGAATGTTTACCAATCCAGTTTAGGTGAGTATATGAAGTATTTAATTACCAATAACTAAGAAAACCGCTTTCCCTTACAAGCCGCAGTATCCGCCATGTTTGTTACCACAGTATGCTAATGAGCTGGTTCTGACCAATAGCCAAACGGAGGGCGCTCCGTGCTGTCTTTAGGTTTAAAGGTTACAGTTGTGGACTTTAATATTTTAAGCCGTTTTGAACTATTCTTCACAGTTTTGACTATAAATAGAATAATTTTATTTTTAATTACAAAAATAACAGCATATAGACAAAATAATTGTGACAGACAAGCTATACGCAAGACAAATAAGCAAGGTAAAAAAGAAAAAAAAACGACAGTAATGATGGCAACAAACAGGCAGTACACAGGACAACCGAATGAGGTGAAAAGTAAGACAAGCAACACAAAATAATAATGACTGACAGACAGACAGTATACAGGATAGGGTGGGAGGAAAAAACATAATAATACTGATAATAATAATTCACAGCACTGCACACTGATACTGTGTATCCTACTCCTTACTCAATCAGTGTCAAACGTTGAATTATTAATATACTGAGTGACAGTTTAAATATAAACGCATTTCCATTTGCAGCTGAGGCTAGGTGCTCTTTTAATAGATTGATCCGTTGTGTTAGGTAATTTTTTTTATCTTTCCAATTTAGTAGTTTGTTGTTGTTGTTGTTGTTGCTGCTATACTTAACAATATAAGTAATGGAATAGTGCTTTCGATTAGTGATTGTACCGCTGAGAGGTTTTCTAAATAGACATACGGAGGGTGACATAGGAATGCTGCTCCTCAGACACAGAGATCATTTTGAAGTTACTTTTCCCCAGAATTTGTGGACTAGTCTGCAAGTCCAGAACGAGTGAAAGTAGTTGTCAGTTTTGTTGGTTACGCACTGTGTACATATGCTTGAAAATTACTAAACCCCATTTTGAACATTTTGTATTATGAGTAATGTGTGTCCTATGAATGATTTTTTATTGAATTAATTGAATTATTTGTATGTTTGAATATTGAATTCTTTGTCTTTGATGAGTGATGTATTAAATCACCATCTTGGCCTGGTTGTAGTTTTTTGTATGTCACTAAAATTAAAAGTAATTGAGGCATGATCAGAGCTTACTGTTGGATGGATTGTAGATTTTCATATATGCAGTATAATGGAGTTGCTTGTGTGGAATAAGTCAATGCGAGAGAATGAGTGATGAATTTGAGAGTGAGTCATGCATTGTATAAATTTTAATTTCTATTTTAATTTTAAGGTCCATCGTACTGTAGGGAACACAGTGAGAGTTTTAACAATTTAATTCTTGAACGTTTTGTAATATACTAAGAACACAAAGCATGAAGAGCAACAGAATAGAATTGGCTCTGATAGAACATGGAAGCAAATATTTGAAATTGTATTTAGTCTTTGGATACTTGTTGCCTTATCTACACCTGTAAGTAAAAGTAAATTGTGCAGAAAATAAACTTGTGTACTTTAACATACACATATGGAGATTTGAATTGTGATTTTATTTAGAATTACTTTCTCAAAATAAATAGATTTGAGTATCAGTAACAATAAGGTGAACTTTAACTTGTTAGAAGAGACCAAAAAAACTCTTATGTTTCTTATGTAAATGTTTCTTATGTAAATAGTATCATAAGTCTAGGATGAGACATAAAACAGTTAAGTTTTCTGTGAGACAAATATAAGTTTGATTTAAGATCTCAAATGTTTCTTATCTTTTGCATGATGAGACGAATCTGAGATGAGACGAACTTAAGACAAACTTCAGACTAATATAAGAAATGATACTTTGAAAATTCAAGCGTTGTTTCTCAGGAGACAAATTTAAGAAACAGGAGAAATAAGCTTAAATCTCACATTGATCTCAAACACATCTTAATTATGTCTAGGAGAAGTAAATGAGACTTATTTAGAGAATTTCTTTCCTCTGGGTGTTCATAAAAATAAGCCTGTTCAACATTAAATAGATTAAGTGATTTAACACTAAAGCGAGCATTACTCTCTCATGGATGAGAAATGAAGAACAAATTAACACTAAAGAATTTGTATGAATTGCATTAACTAAGGATCGGCCAATAGCTGTGGTCATTACCTTCACTGACATTTCTATAATTGCAAACGAAAATAGATGACCTGTTTATTCACAAGATTACCCCAATGTCAATCTAAGGAGACATCGTTTTAAACAGCTGATCAATTATGGTACAATGTATAGGCATACTGTACTGCAGATCAGTTATTTTCCAACAGCCACGGTGTGTCTTATTGTGTGTTGTGCTTGCCTTGGCTGGGCTAGAGGTCCATGTCCACCTTTTGCCTGAGGTGGTAAAAGTAACTGACCAATATTCTTCATATCAAATTATTTATTTCACAGAATTCAACACCAACTACAGCCTTTATCCAATATTAATTAAACAATGAGTCATTTTCTTTCATTAAAGAAAGCATTAAAAGTATAATAACGTTTGAACTAATGAAAACTCTTCCAAAACTGTCCCATGTTAGGAAGATAAATTCAATTTTATTTAATTGTCAAATCCAATCTGAATAAGGTATAATCCCATACACAGGTCTGCTTTACAAGATTGGAAGATTAACATAAACAACACACAAAAGTTAAGAACAAACCATTTTATGGTGACTCTGGCTAGAACAGTAAGCTAGTAAACCAAAGTTACTTGTTACAGTAACTTATATCAGTAAGTGGCCATGTTTCGAAGTGCGAAGGAATACTGCTAACAGCGTAACATCAGACATCACTTTTTGACATTATCCATATATTAAATCAAACACCACATCAAATTACTTTTCCAAAGTCAGACAGTGCTGCACTTAGAATATCCCTGAAAAAATGTTCCCCCCACATGCAGTCTAACTCTGCTAATCAACTTTTACCCAGACTATAACGAATGACAGTCTGAAATTAAATCTGACAAATCAAATTCCACATCGATTGAGTTGGTATCAGTGTAACCCACTGGAATGTTGTTTTGCCAGCTGCCTCCTCCACTTTCCTCCTATAGGTAAGAGTCCTAATCTTTTATTTTATTCAGTGGTTAAATAGAAGGTAAGAAGATTTTTGCTCTTGCAGCAAGAAACATTTTACAGACGAGCGCTCTCCGCAGCACACAGACAGCAGGAAGGCGGGCCAATCAGGAGGTCTAATAGGCTGACAACATTAGAAGTAGGTGGGGTTAAAACAAATGCCAGAACGAGGTTGGAATTTTCCTATAAAAATCATAGAAGTGGCACCCGATCTAGTGAAGTTTGACTATATTTTAACAAAGGTTACCACTGTTCTTGAGGAATATTCCATCAAATGTACCATTATTTATGTAAAGTATGATCATCCCTGAATGATGTGTCTCTTTATACTAATACAGGTCCATAAGTTTCTCGCTCTTTTGGCTATTGTTGTACTGAATGGGAGACGCAAACTTCTTAGTGGCTCTCTTATGCAGGTGAGCATTCCTGAACTGGAGTCCTGCAGCCGCTCATGAGAAATGTAGTTAATTCTCCTTAACTGCTTGTCGTAGTAACTGTGGAGGTTACACAGCTCTTCAAGTGCTGCTGCAGAAATAATGGAGGCATCTGATGGCCGGCTGGCCAGAGCTGATTTTGCACGTCGAACTTTAGAAACATAGTTTGAATCTGGAGACAAAAACTGTTGATGTGGTCTTTTAGGAGGCAGAATTTTTTGTTTCAAGTTCATTTTAAGACCGTCACCATTCTGTCTGGTGCCATCACTTCCTGTGATAGCTTTCTGTTCCTGAGTTTTGACTTCTACATTAACTTCAATTGCAGGTGGCACTTCATGTGTAGGTGTTCGTAAAGAGCTGGTCTGTGCCTGATTTTGGGCAAGTCTCAATTCCAAGTTCTGTTGGTCTTTGTTCATTTTAATCAACTGGGATTTCTGGCTAAAGTCAGTACTGACGTCATTTGAGGGAGTTGTTGGTCGCTCCTGCAGCTGATCAGCTGGTTGGTCAATCTGGAGAAACAGAAAACACTGGAAATATGTAAGCTGGTTATGGTGTGGCAGAATGGGACAGACGTTTATGGCAAGACTGAAAGGTTAGTGATCCATGCAGTGTTAATGCTAAACACCCACGAAATACAAATGTGACAACGTCAATAAACCCCCAAGCTATGTTAATGGGTACAGCAAACAGAAAGCTTTGTAAATGCCAGAACAACACATGTGCAGCTTGATGCAAGTACGAGCAACAGATGGACAATCAAACAAATGTACAGTGGTGCTTGAAAGTTTGTGATCCCTTTAGAATTTTCTATATTTCTGCATAAATATGACCTAAAACATCATCAGATTTTCACACAAGTCCTAAAAATAGATAAAAAGAACCCAGTTACACAAATGAGAAAAATATTATACTTGGTCATCTATTTATTGAGGAAAATGATCCAATATTACATTTTAGTGAGTTGCAAAAGTATGTGAGCCTTTGCTTTCAGTTAACAATGGGCTTGAATTTCCTCCATTTGTACACAATCTGTCTGACTGTGGATTGCTGGAGTCCAAACTCTTTAGAGATGGTTTTGTAACCTTTTCCTGCCTGATGAGCATCAACAGCTCTTTTTCTGAGCTCCTCAGAAATCTCCTTTGTTCGTGTCATGTTACACTTCCACAGACATGTGTTGTGAAGAGCAGACTTTGATAGATCCCTGTTCCCCCTCACACCTGATTGGCATCCCACTGACTGAAAACACCTGACTCTAATTTCACCTTCAAATTAGCTGCTAATCCTAGAGGGTCACATACGTATTAGTGAGGGGCAAAAGTAATATTGGATCATTTTCCTTAATGACCAAGTATAATATTTTTGCTTTCAAGCACCACTGTATCTGAAAATGTTTTCATTCAATGTTTTCAAAAATACATAAACTCCCAGGTAAACAATGTCTCCATGCAGATTTGAATATAGTAAAGAAACTCTACTTTGGGTCTCTTTCTTGATTTTCTTGGCCACGGGGCGTTTCACAGCATTCTCAGCAGGTCTTTTCCCTTCCTTTGGTTCGAGCTTGACACTACACTTATCTCCACTGCCTCTTGTCTCATTTACCTGTGGGTAGCACAACACATTTTAACCAGGGGGCTTCAAGTACTCTATTTACTGTGGATATAAAAGATCAGCTGTGAAACTTTTGGATAAACAAAAAAGAAAAGAAAGTCTCCAGCCTTAATTCTGTTAAATCAACCAGTATGAGGTACTGCCCCGCCAAACACAAACTCCAAAGCCTACACTAAATGCAAAGAAGCATTCTGAGCAGAGAATGGTTCATGCATTCTCTTCTGACACGTGGTCCGTGTTCCATCAAACCCAGTTGAGCCACCATAAAACAGTGCAGAACCACAGTGACCACCCTGTGCACCAAAGTGTGATGAACACCTTTAGCTAGACACACCCCTGCACCCACACCCAATTCTCTCTCGGTAGGGAAGACCGTGCACTGCGTCGTCACCTGTTTGCGAGCTTTGCACTGATAGCCTCTCCACCTGTGTTTAATCGCAGGTTTATCGTCCTGCGAGCTGCACACACTGTCCTGAACATACTGTCTCTGTGCTCTCCTTTGACGCCTCTTTTTATTCCTCTTCTTTTGCCCAGCAATTATTGCGTTTTGCACTGTCCAATTTTTGTTGCGACGATTTCTCCACTTCCTCCTTGTTCTGTATTTTCTACTGCACTGAGGCTAACATTCAGAAGTCATTCAGAATCATTAGACTTTATTTTCATGGTCATTATAATCGTTATATGTTAGTGAATCGCACCTGTATTAACTCAACGCCAGAGCTTGCCCACGTCTCAGAGATAAAAACAACCTCAGTCTTCTCAACCTTTGTGCAAAACACATTATTAAATTCCTTGTTTTAGGAAACTAATTCAAAAACGGAATGCGAGTAGTAACCAGATCAAAGCATCACTTTAAAAAGGTTCATGTACAGGGTCTGTGGCAAACGGACCTCAGTGATCTGTATTTCAATAAATGCAGATGAAGCCTGATGCTGCATAACAGGGTTATGGTATCTTGTATCTTAAGACCTATTATGCAGCACCAAGCTTCATCTGTCCTCCATTATTACAGATCTTACTCTGTTTGTAACATAAGGTCTTATGTAAGGCCATATGAAAGCAACTAAGGGCTGGAGGAAAAAAAAAGTGATTCCTGGTGAACATATCTAATAAAGTCGGGAAAGCAAAGTAAAAATTATATAAATTAGTTCCGTGTGGAAGATAAAGTAATCGACAGCGGAATGGCATGATTTCAAATCATTCTACAAGTAGAACTGACAATTGAGAACGTATGGAAAATGCAAAAAAAAATTAAATAAAAATAAAAAATTCCAGAATTGCAGACAGTATGAACCCATGATATTTAATGTTTTTCTGGTGAACATTTCAGCTGTTAATAAACATCTAGTCCTGCATTTCAGGCCTGCAGCACATTCCAAAAAAAGTTGGGATGAGGGAAATTAGGGGCTAGTAATGAGCTAATTAGGAAAGAGGAAAGTAGTAATAAGGAAATTAATGATGTGATTTCAAACAGGTAATGTCAACAGGTGATTGTAATCATGATTTGGTACAAAAGCAGTATCCAGGAAAGGCAGAGTCTTTGAGGAGCAAGGATGGGCAGAGGATCTTCAGTTAGTCAACAAATGTGTGAGATTATTGAAATGACATTAATGACAGTAGACACCTTGTACAATAGCATTTTTGTTTCTTAATAAAAGCAAGCTCTTCGTATACAATTACATAAACCTGAAATATGAGACTCTGATGCATGTGAGCTGTACATCTAGTATGAAATCCATAAAATACACTGTAGAAAGACACCTGCCAGTTGAAGTCTGAATTTGACACATTTTGACATGCCAGCAAAAATGAATAGACATCAAAACCTGAAAACCTATGTTATTCTTTTTAACGGCCAGTGAAACATTCGGCTAACCGAATCACTGAGCTGATGAAAGCATTAGTTGTACCACAGTAGGAAAAAAGGCAAATTTAAGAAATGTAAATAATAATTACACTTGGAGCAGGTGCTCTTGGATTCACAGAACTGGATTCAGGCACTCTCCGCTTCATCTTCACTGTGATGGAATGGTTTTCATTCTTGAGTAGGGCAGCTTTGCGTCCTGCTTTCAGGTAACAGTAGGTAGTGTATGGGGTGAAACTGAAGTCTTCACTTTTAAAGAAATCGGAATGCAGTTAAAAACCACACCACAACATTAAAACAAACTTGTATGAAATATATCTGAGTGCCATTAAAATTACCTAAGGTAGCCATTCAATAAGAGATGGACAATGACAGACTCAACTTCCAGACGTGACAGGCTTGTGACCTTGGACATTTTGCGGATCTTGGCATTCCCTTTTCCCATCCAGGTATCACACACTTTCAGAGGAGTAATCTTCTCATCCAGAGATGCAGCCAACTCTACAATTGTCAGGACCTCAACTGCATGCTTGGTGATATCCAAAGTAACATAGTCTGGTACGAGAGAGTAAACAGTCAAGCGCTGCTGTCCCAATGTACCTTACTCTGCAACATGGTTTGGATAACCAATATTCAGCTAATACAATCCCATTTATATTTTTCCTATGGGGATCTCTATTTGGTTAATATCGAATATACAGTGGTGCTTGAAAGTTTGTGAACCCTTTAGAATTTTCTATATTTCTGCATAAATATGAGCTAAAACATCATCAGATTTTCACACAAGTCCTAAAAGTAGATAAAGAGAACCCAGTTACACAAATGACACACAAATATTATACTTGGTCATTTATTTATTGAGGAAAATGATCCTATATTACATATTAGTGAGTGGCAAAAGTATGTGAACCCCTAGGATTAACAGTTAATGTGATGAAGGTGAAATTAGAGTCAGGTGTGAGGGGGCACCCTGTTTTATTTAAAGAACAGGGATCTATCAAAGTCTGCTCTTCACAACACATGTTTGTGGAAGTGTATCATGGTACGAACAAAGGAGATTTCTGAGGAGCTCAGAAAAAGAGTTGATGCTCATCAGGCTGGAAAAGGTTACAGAACCATCTCTAAAGAGTTTGGACTCCACCAATCCACAGCCAGACAGACTGTGTACAAAAGAAGGAAATTCAAGACCATTGTTACCCTCCCCAGGAGTGGTCGACCAACAAAGATCACTCCAAAAACAAGGCGTGTAATAGTTGGTGAGGTCACAAAGGACCCCAGTGTAACTTAAGCAACTGAAGGCCTCTCTCACATCAACATTAGCCAATGTTCATGAGTCCACCATCAGAAGAACACTGAACAACAATGGTGTGCATGGCAGGATTACAAGGAAAAAAAAGATCTCCAAAAAGAACATTGCTGTAGTTGCAGTTTGCTAAAGATCACGTGGACGAGCCAGAAGGCTATTGGAAGAATGTTTTGTGGATGTGAATAGAACTTTTTGGTTTAAAAGAAAAGCGTTATGTTTGGAGAAAGGAAAACACTGCATTCCCGTTTTGCTGCATCTGGGCAGGACGGCTTGTCATCATTGATGGAACAATGAATTCTGAATTCTAAAGGAAAATGGCAGGACATCTGTCCATGAACTGAATCTCAAGAGAAGGTGGGTCATGCAGCAGGACACCGACCCTAAGCACACAAGCCGCTCCACCAAAGAATGGTTCCAGAAGAATAAAGTTAATGTTTTGGAATGGCCAAGTCAAAGTCCTGACCTTAATCCAATGGAAATGTTGTGGAAGGACCTGAAGTGAGCAGCTAATGTGAGGAAACCCACCAACATCCCAGAGCTGAAGCTGTTCTGTACGGAGGAATGGGCTAAATTCCTCTAAGCCGGTGTGCAGGACTGATCAACAGCTACAGGAAACTGCAGTTCAGCTGCAGTTATTGCTGCACAGGGGGGTCACACCAGATACTGAAAGCTAAGGCTCACATACTTTTGCCACTCACTAATATGTAATATTGGATCATTTTCCTCAATAAATAAATGACCAAGTATAATATTTGTGTCTCATTTGTTTAACTGGGTTCTCTTTATCTACTTTTAGGACTTCTAGGACTTTTAGGAATCTGATGATGTTTTAGGTCATATTTATGCAGAGAGATAGAAAATCCTAAAGGGTTCACAAACTTTCAAGAACCACTGTAGACCTGGTTCCTGAAGATTCAAAACTCTGCCTACTTTCAGTGATATCAGTATAATACAGTGGCACTGGGGATTTTCTGATTGGTCATCCTGCTTGTCTGTCATATGTGGATTGGAGCTCTAACAAACAGGGTTTCATTCGTCACATGCACCAAGTGTATGGGCACATTCTCCAGTGTCTCGCAGTTTGTTTCTTATGGCACTAAACGCAACGTCAAATAAACTACCACCTGAAAATGAACCACAATGACAACACTTTACGTTATATTCCAGACCTTTATTCACTGTAATGATTCGGTTTAATGGTTTGGACCCCATATGGTATAGTCAGAATTTGGCAGGAGTTAACTTAATAGCTTAATTTAGTCACTACATCACTACACCACTGATGCATGCATTAGATATCTCATACAGCACACTTCTAATTATTGAAAGTATTTTGCACAAAAGACATCACGAGAGACCCATAGAGCGACACACTGAGAAATCACCTAATATATTTTAAGTTTTACTTTTTTTTTACATAAACAATCAAAACACTAAAGATGTGTAGTAATAACTAACACTGCAAATATAATCACATATTTCTCTTCTAGGCAAAAAATATTAACATTCCTCACCACTGCCATGTCCACAAACATCACACATCTGGTTGCAGTCTTCATCATTCCAAACTTCATCAAAATGAAGTGCCATCATGGCACGACGGCATCTATACACAAGTACACACACACAGACTTGGTCATCAGAGAAAGGCTACTCAACTTTGTTCAGTCTCTGTGTGTTCATTTTAAATTGCATATTAACATACAAATGGACCCAAATAGTTCTGTTGACTTGATAGACTTTGTCTTTTCACTATAACAGCAAACATAAGTAAGTCATGTCAATAGTTTTTACTATACAATATTCAATCGTTTTTTTGTGTTTTGTCTTCATTCATTTACATTGATTGTTATCAGGAGTTCACATGGTAAAGTTCGTTACTACTCTACATAATATTTATGAAATATTTATAGCTGGACATTTCACAATAATTACAAAAAAACATGTTCATGTCTGGATATCTATTTCTTACATACAGGTTTCTTCAGTCACTAGCTCTTTCCACTGTTACAGACAAAAAAAAATACAAAAATCTATCCCAACAACAATTCTAAAATAGTAAGCATGTAAGATTATAAAATTCAATGGTCTGACATTACATTTTCATAATGGTAAGATTATGAAATTTTATGAGTCTCATGTTCAGGTTATTAATTTGTTGTCAGTGTTAATAATTTAGTAGCAGAACCAGAGACAAAACTGGCATTGACCAAACACCATTCATTTTAGGCTAGACTGAAATAATACACTTCACTTTTCTTGTTGGAAATAGTACTGCATGACAGTCTAAACATACTAACACAGGGGGTGTAATGAGTTAGTCAGTAACACACACTAACTCTTCTCAGTAAGGGTACATATCAGCGCATGAACGACAATATCCAGTTTAACGTCTAGACGTGGTATTACCTGTCTACATTCTGACAATAGGCCACCATATTGTGGAGCTTCTGCTGACCGGTATTTTCCATCACAACCATGGTACTGATCCTGAAAATATCTGCAAACCCATAGAACACAATGCAGTCTGCTGGTTTGTCGTCCCTCCCTGATAAAGGAATAGAACAGGACATTTTCATTACTTATGAGTTTTCCCACTTTTACCATGTGAGGCTGGAGAAGCAGTGACTACACAAGATCTCAACTTTTCCTGCCAGTACTCAGTCTCTCAAAATGAACATCATTCCTGACTGTTTGCCATTGGCATGATTTCTGTGTGGCTTCCTGGCAAACAGCTCTTGTGTTCAAGTTTGGAACTGGGCAGAGTGTTGCAACTTAAGATAATATTTATGCTAGGCACACTTTGGCACTTAGTGGTCCAGTGTTCTGCACTTGTGTGCCATACCGTTTCATTTATGAGCTAATGTTGCTTCCTAGACATTTTCGGAGCCATGCCAACGCTGGTAAAGAAGCGATTTGAGGAACTTGTTGGGAAGGTAGCATCCTATGACAAAAGTGTGCGCTAAGTCATTGATCTCTTCAGTGCAATGTTTGTCTATTTTGAGGCCACAGGCATGCTTGATTTTATGTACCTGTTCCTTGTTTGCTTATTTGTTTGGTTTATTTAAGCATCACTATCAGCATCAGTGGCCATTTCAGCAACACACACAAGATTACATCTATCCAAAAGGTGACATCAAGAGTAGTGGTAAATATACACAAGTCAGTGCCAATTTAGCATAATCAATTAACCTAACACGCATGTCTTTGGACTGTGGGAGGAGCTAGGAGCACTCTGAGTAAACCCACGTAGACACGGGGAGGACCCAGGCCGCTCCACCCTGGGACTGAACCCAGGGTCACCCATGTACCTGTTGAAATGGGTGTTCTAAAGGAAAATCCACTATTTAAAGGGAAAAATCTACAAATTATTCAACAAGAAATATTTTTAGGACTATAGACCACATACAGATTGATTCCATGTTTGGGTTTCAACAGCAGCTCATCAGTTTATCAGAAACCTACCTGCACGTCCACTTTCCTGATAGTAGTTCTCGATGGACTTGCTGATGGTATGGTGTATCACAAATCGGACATCTGCTTTGTCAATGCCCATTCCAAATGCCACAGTCGCAACAACAACCTATACAACGCAGGACAATGTTTTTCCATTACTCACCTGCTATTAGCCACATCACTCATAAAAGTGAAGAACTAGTAATATTTAAATGATATTTAAAATTGTTTTTTATCCCTTTCGGTCCTGAATTTATTTTAATGAAGCAACATATACTAACAGATACATAGTGAATAGCTCACAACTAAGTGAGGCGATTTAAATAAGTACGATTTTACCATGTATTTGATGTCAAGAATTTTTAAATCATGTAAAACAGGATTCTGACAACAGACTTTGTAGCTCCATTTGGCATCAGCTGGACTGAACAAATGGTTCCAGACTTTTGCAGACTGTGCAAGCTCTAATGACAATACCATAATATCACAATGGATCAAAATACACATTACCTCCATTTTAGCCATGATAGCTTTTTTAGTCTACATCAGAACACATGCTGTACAACAAGCTTGGGTAGATATATTTAACTTACGGTGGGGCAAAAAAGTATTTAGTCAGCCACTGATTGTGCAAGTTCTCCTACTTACAAAGATGAGAGAGGTCTGTAATTTTCATCATAGCTACACTTCAAATATGAGAGACAAAATGAGAAACAAATCCAGGAAATCACATTGATTTTTGATTGATGTTGATTTTTAAAGAATTTAATTGTAAATTACGGTGGAAAATAAGTATTTGGTCACCCACAAACAAGCAAGATGTCTGGCTCTCTCAGACCTGTAACTTCTTCTTTAAGAAGCTCTTCTGTCCTCCACTCATTACCTGTGTTAATGGCACCTGTTTGTCCTCGTTATCTGTATAAAAGACACCTGTCCACAGCCTCAAACAGTCAGACTCCAAACTCAACCATGGCCAAGACCAAAGAGCTGTCGAAGGACACCAGGAAGAAAATTGTAGACCTGCACCAGGCTGGGAAGAGTGAATCTACAATAGGCAAGCAGGTTGGTGTGAATAAATCAGCTGTGGGAGCAATTGTAAGAAAATGGAAGCATACAAGACCATTGATAATCTCCCTCAATCTGGGGGGCTCCACGCAAAAAATCTCCACCCCGTGGGGGTCAAAATGATCATTGAGAACGGTGAGCAGAAATCCCAGAAGATACGGAGGGACCTGATGAATGACCTGCAGAGAGAGAGCTTGCGGACCAAAGTAACAAAGGCTACCATAAGTAAAACACACTACGCCGAGAGGGACTCAGATCCTGCAGTACCAGGAGTGCCCCCATGCTTAAAGCCACGTCCATGTCCAGGCCGTCTGAAGTTGGCAGAGAGCATATGGATGATACAGAAGAGGATTGGGAGAATATTTGTGGTTAGATGAAACAAAATGACTTTTTGGTAAAAAACGCAAATCGTTGTGTTGGAGGAAGAAGAATGCATGAGTTGCATCCAAGAAACACCATACCTAATGTGAAGCATGGGGGTGGAACCCTCATGCTTTGGGGCTGTTGTTCTGGCCAACCCCCCAGAGATGGACAAGCCGACTGTTCGTGTTAGGAAAGAATGAAACGGGGCCATGTACTATGGTGAGATTTTTAAAGCCAAAACCTCCTTCCATCAGTCGAGAGCATTGAAGATGGAAACGTGGCTGGGTCTTCCAAGAATGACAATGATCCCCCCCCAAACACACCGCTCGTCAACAAAGGAGTTGGCTCCGGAAAAAGCATTTCAAGGTCTTGGAGTGGCCTAGCCAGGTTCCAGACCTGAAAAGCCCATAGAAATCTGGGAGGGAGTTGACAGTCCGTGTTGCCCCAAAACCATTACTGATCTAGAGAGATCTGCATGGAGGAAGGGGCCAAATACCAGCACCAGTGTGTGCCAAAACCTGCCGGTGAAGGACTTACAGGAAGGGAAACGTTTGTGGACACTTCTGTAATTGCAAACAAGGTTTATGTTACAAAGTAATGAGTTGAACTGTATTGACCCCCCCCCCCCCCCCCAAATACTTATTTTCCACAATAATTTACCAATTAAATTATTTTCAAAAAATCCTTATAATGTTATTTCCTGGATTTTTTTCTCATTTTGTCTCTCATAGTTGAAGTGTAGCTATGATGAAAATTACAGACCTCCACTCTCTTTGTAAGTAGGAGAACTTGCACAATCAGTGGCTGACTAAATACTTTTTTGCCCCACTGTAAATACTCCATCCAAAAAATAACATCGTCAGAACTGACATGGTCCAATTTAGATGTTTTCAGACACCACATTTCAAATAATAGTAATACCTGAATCTTCTTACTAGACCACTGATGATGCACCAGGGTCTTGTTGGAAGGCTCCATGTTTGCGTGATATGGCTGGGCCAGGATGCCCCTTTGCCGAAGGTCTGCGGACACCAGTTCTGCATCTTTCTGCGAGAACACATACACAATTCCTGTATAAAAAGAGGAACAAAAGTTTAATTAAATAGCATAAACATCCTTATGCAAAAGGTATGAACATTTCTGGGTCTAAAATTGTAATTTGAAATATAACGTGGATTTTGTAAATGGAAAAAAAAAAAAAAATTAACTACTGCAAAGAAAAAAAATTAAGTGACATTTCTGAGAAATCCAATGCAAAATTCTTATATATTTGTTGAAATTAACATATTGGAAAGAAAGAAACTTAAACTTACTGTCAATGCATCTGTTTGGCATGGGTCACAGTCTGCATATACAATTTTTGTTGGTTTTTGGGAGACCCACATACAAACCAACCTGGGTATCAGTGCTTGGTTGTGGCTCTACTGTGTTTTTTGGGCAAACACAGCCAAAATACTACAGTACAGCATCTTGCTAGAGGTGCACTGAAAACTGTAATCTATGCCTGGCCACCTCGCCAAAACTATTAAATAAAATAAGTACGTCATTTCTGAGCAATGTACCTGATTGGCCCTTGTATCTTTCTTCGATCAGTCTTGCTATTTCTTTAATGGAAGCATCATTATCTTTAAATCGCACCTGTAAAGTAATCACAACAAGGAACCTTAAGACATAATAAAAAGAGAAGCAATGCACTTGTGTTCCTTGTTTATTATTAAAGTTACTTCTAAAGTTTAGTTCCTAAAATGTAACAAATGAGGATAATATAGGATGATGAAGGAATTTTTTGAGAAATACCTCATAGAAGAGATTGGGTCTGTTGAATGGTGCTGTAAGTGTGACTGGGTCTGGCACACACAGAATCTTCTGGCAGTCTTTCAGGATGCTGCTTGTTGCAGTGGCAGTTAGTCCAACCAGCGGGACTTTAGGAAACTGACGTTTGAGAATGCCCAGAAGCTTGTAGTCTAAGCCACAAATAGTCACATCAGTTCTGTCTCAATCTTATAGAAACTTCTGAATTCAAATAATACAAGAGGAAAAGGATCTTTACCACTGATGTCAATCTCTTGAATAAATGTACCAACAATGACGGGGTTTTTCAATTTAAACAATGATCATAACAGCATGACAAAAGTGTTATTCATGCATTTCAAACCCCTGTAAAGTCAGTGCGTTACATTAGTAAGCTATTTCTGTAAAAATGTCAAACCGTAGGAATGAAATGAATATTTTATTAACATGATGAACATTTGCTTAAAATGGTAAAAGGACTGAAATAATTTATGCATAATTATAAAACAGCTCTTTGTTATTGGGCTTTGTTGATATTTGGTATGTTACCAATAGTGGAAATTACACCTAGTATTATTCTGCATTAATTTAACACGTTAAATCTCTCTTTTGTACGTACATTAACACCTCCTGCATTTTCTAGGACAATGGGCTTTTATATCGATTTGTAACTTACTCAACTGTCAGGAGTACAGTATTATATTATATCACATTTTATTGATTCACCGAATGGTCTGTTAAAAAAGATAGCAGGGGCTGCTGGTTTGTGCTTGGCTCAGTGCTCTCGCTACCGTTAGCTTTAGCTTTCAGCGAGGTGATTCGGTTTTAAACGTCTTATTAAATACTTATTGCACACTGCAAAAACTTCCATGCCGGAGACATGGCGGTGTTGAAAATGGATCAATAACTCCTTAGTAATGTCCCTAATCCATCATCAGTAATGCGGTATGTAAGGAGCCTATCTAGTTGACTACCTAAGTATTACTCAGAACACTGCCGATACCTAGAACGCTTCCTTCTCATCGTGTCAGCAAACAAACTCTTAAACATGTCTCAAACAAACCCTCAAGTGCCTGAAACTTTACACACCTGATCTGAATTATGAATTAAAGTTAGTAAAAGCACTGTTCTGCTCATATGGTTGAAGCCGATCACACTAAAACCGGCCAAATCCGTTATACATTTATATAATGAAGGCTTTGATTACTACAAGGTTACTTCGCACCACAAAATGACACAAACCAGAATGCATGAAACAGTTGCCGAATGTAAACAGATTTTATTGTGCAATCTGTAACGTCTTAAAACCAGAGCTTAAAAGAAAGGGGTGCCTGTTTTTGGCTCAAGTATTTTCTCTCCGGTAAGACATCCCCTGAATTCTGTGGGTTAATCATTACTCCGAATCTCTCCAGAGTTACTGCGTTCATAATGTGGTTCTTCTTTGCATCTCCGATCTCGCGTTATAATCCAGTTATTTAATCTGATGAAGCCTGTCCCAGCTGTTAATAGACTGTTTCTAGCCTGTGGTTATGTTATCCTACCTGGCTAGCTAGTGAGCTTTACCCAGCAGGCTGTTCAGCGATGTACTCAGATTCTACTCAGAGCTCAGAGGCGCTTCTAGCGGTGAAAAATGTTCTGTAATTTGCTGCCTATGTGTTAAAGCTGTGTTCCTGCTATGCACCGGTATGGAGGTATATGAAAAATGTACGGGTGTACCGCCCAGCCCTAATGGGGGGTGAATGTGCTTTGGAGTGGGTCTCACCTGGTCTGAAGTCATGACCCCACTGACTGCAACAGTGCACTTCATCCACAGCAATGCGATCCAGCAGACCCATATTGTAGGCCTTCTCCAGTTTAGACATCAGTAATTTGCTCTTAGCGATCTTCTCTGGCGTTACATACAGCAGTTTAAAAGGGCTGCTTTTATCAATCATTCCTGCCATAACATATTTTGAGTCCTCCTAATGAGGGCAAATATAAATATGGAAGTGAGTCAGTTTAACTTATGTTTAAATGAATCAATAACAATCTTAAATGTGCAGGAATAACCCTCTTAGGACATGTCTAAATAAATTATTTAATACAAGCATGGCCTACCTTTGAGCTAGATGCATTGAGTGTTACAGCAGGGACACTGATGGACTTTAGAAACATGAGCTGATCCTCCATCAGAGACACCAGTGGAGCAATGACCAATGTAAATCCTGACAGACATACAAACAAGGATACAACAAATAACAGATTTACAAGGAAAAAAAAAAAATAAACAAAAAATAAATAATAATTTAAAAAACCACCTCTGAAGCCTAGTGGAACAACACTGATTTTGCACATGTTGGGTTTGCTCCATTTACTGCCCAGAAGTGTGGGCTTATTACAGACTGTGTTGGTTATTATTGTTATTTTGTGTTAAGAGTAATGTGTAGGCCATTATAGGTATTATAAATATACACTCCTGGGCAAAAAGCAAACCCAAAATTGCAAAATCAGCATTGTTCCATTCAATGGTGACCATTTCAAACAGTCGATAAGTAGTATATGTTTCCAAATTAGTTTGTGTTTAATCTGAGACCAGACATGTTCTACAGGGTTGAAATCTAGACTCTGAAAACGTTAAAACATGAGCCTGGTGGAGTGTGTGCAGAAGATTTAACACACCCTGTCATGTATTATTTTTAGATCAAACATTTAAATATTTTCATGATATTTATCTTTGTGTATAAGAGAATGAATTTCCCTCTTTCCAGCTCACATGCCCACAACAATAAACAGTGACAAGAAAATAATGTTAGAGGAGGTTTGCTTATTGTGGGGTTTTTTTTGCTCAGGAGTGTACATATGCAAATAAAAATGTTCTTTACTTCAAAACCACATCCACATGCAAAATACTTTTCTGTCCTTCAAAAATTAGGTATAAAAAGATAACATCAAACTATGAACTATGTCAGGACAGCAAGCAAAAAACAAACAGAACTTTGAATCTAGGCAGAACAAGCCTTGCTTCTAATTATTCTTTGGAAAAAGACGAATCACAATTTGGCAGGGGTGCAAACTCCCAATCCAACCAAGCATGTGCTAGAACTGATCTGCTATCAGAACACTGAGCTTGTTGATCGGCACAAAAACCTGCTGCTGCACCAGCCCTCGGAGACAAAATCTGTAAGATCTGGGTACTTTGGTGAGGGATTCATATTATTACTTCCTTGGATGAGCACGGAAATGATCTTTGATACTTTACTTTCCCTGAAAAATATGTATTTCCTCTTCAAAATGCATTGTGCTATGGCAACCAATTAGCATGTACAAATGCAACTACTCAAAATATTTAGTTTAAACTCGTAGGTGCATCTGCAAATCATTCATTCATTCACTTTCTTAACTGCTTAATCCCAATCAGGGTCGCAGGAAAGAGGGTGCCAAGCTGGCAGTACAGGGTACAATCCAGAAACAACCCCAGGTAGGGTGCCAATCCATCATAGGGCAATTGCAAGCAGTCAAATCAGATTTTATATTCTGAACATGAAAGGACACTGAGATCTAGATCTGAATGCGTTTTGCAGACCTTTAGAACAAACAGCAGGAAGCTGGTAACATAAACTCTTGCCCCGGCCAGTAGGCATGACCAAAAAGACATCTTTCCCACTCATACTGAGGTTTATGGCTGCTCTCTGAAGTGGTCGAAACTTGGAAAGCTTGAATACGTTTACCAATTTCTGCTCAACCTCTTTGGACCATGAGAAATCTGGAATGAAGATACAATAGTTAGAGATTGCTTGTCATTTGTACAAGGCTGTTTCTAATTCAAAAGCATGACAGTTTAAGTTGCTTTTTATCATGCTATCTTTAGCAACATCGGGTCACTAACCTGACTCCTCATAGTGCTGCATGTCTTTTTTACTGAAGCTTGGTTTGGAGGTCTTTCCAGATCCTGATGGCTGAGATGATTCACAAGAACCATCAAGGATCTTCAGTAGTTTGTTTTTTCTGGAATTAAGAGAAGCCTGCTTCTCTAGAAGCTCAGATATTTGTAGCTCCAGCAACTCCAGTTCAGCATCTATTGAGTCAAGCTCAGACTGGGCCTCCTCTGCCACAGAACACCAAAAAACCAGATGGATAAGAATGAATTTTTAAACCCACATTTAGGCATTTTAGAATAAGAAGAAGAACAAGATCCAATTGGTAAGACCAAAAATATACACAATAGGGATTTTGTTGAAACATCTCAAATTTAACAGTGTGTTAATTTGCATTCACTGTCCCAATTTATTCAGCAACGCTTGCCGAAGAAGCATATGCTACATGTTACACACAAGTCATATACAAATGCACAGCTTTTATCCATTTTCATAGGGATAACCCAAGCACTGCTTTTTTATAGGTACATTTCAGAATACACAGCTGTAGTGTGCATGTCTCTAGGATTATACAGTGGTGCTTGAAAATTTGTGAACTCTTTAGAATTTTCTACATTTCTGCATAAACATGCCCTCCTTAAAATCCATTCATCGACGTTCACATAAGTCCTAAACTAAAAGTAGATTAAGAGAACCCAGTTAAACAAATGAGACAAACATATTATAACTTGCGTCATTTATTTATTGGAGGAAATGATCCAATATACATATTTTAGTAAGTGCAAAATTATGTGAGCCTGTGCTTTCAGGTATCTGGTGTGGAACCCCTGTGGCAAGCAATAACTGCAGCTAAAGTTTCCTGCTAGTGTTGATTCAGTCTGCACACCGGCTTGGAGAAAATTTAAGCCCATTCTCCGTACAGAACGCTCAGCTCTTGGGATGTTGGTGGGTTTCCTCACATTAGCTGCTCGTTCAGCGCCCTTACACAACATTTCCATTGGATTAAGGTCAGCCTTGACTTGGCCATTCCAAAACATTAACTTTATTCTTCTGTAACCATTCTTTGGTGGAACGGCTTGTATGCTTAGGGTCGTTGTCTTGCTGCATGACACACCTTCTCTTGAGATTCAGTTCATGGACAGATGTCCTGCCATTTTCCTTTAGAATTCTCTGATATCATTCAGAATTCATTGTTCCGTCAATGACAGCAAGCCGTCCTGGACAGATGCAGCAAAACAGGCCCAAACCATGATAATACCACCACCATGTTTCCTTTCTCCAAACATAACAGGACATTGCACCCTAGGATCGAACCAAAGACGTTCTCACTGTGAGGCGACGGTGATGTCAGAGAGTGGAAGCAACTGTCCACATACTTTTGCCACTCAGAGACATGTAATATCATATAATTTTCCTCAAGAAATAAATGAGTCAATATAATATTGCTGTCTCATTTGTTTAAGTGGGCTCTCTTTGTCTACTTTTAGGAAAATCTGGTGATGTTTTAGTAGCTCCACAAATCTCCCATTACAGGTACTTTACTGACTTCATACCGAATACTAAACTGATAGGTAATTGAGTAAACTGTGAGACAAACCTTTAACACTGATGCTTGCCATTTGGATGGTTGGGGTTCAGAATGGTAAATGAAGAATTCACCTTCAGCTCATGCTACAAAACAAAACGATGAATAATATTTTTCATACGGACATAAGGCTCCATTCAAAATGACATTTTGGCAGTAGTAATAAAAAACAATAACAAAAATAAAGAAAGAAAGAAATGAAAGAAACCCTTCACAGTGATGCGTAGCTTAAGTACAGTGGTGTATTGCTGCCACACAAAAATAATTCAGCATGTCCTTATTACATGAAAGCATGTGTAAAAAGGACATAATTGTGACGTAATTATGAGAAAGTGCCTCGTTATAACGAGAAACGTTTCGTTAAAAAGGGGATAATTATGTTGTTATTACGAGAAAATATCTAACTGACAGGTATTCACGGCTTCTGTAGTTTCCTCTCCAAAGGACCGCGGTCAAGCTATCCGCGTTTTAAAGATTCACGGTCAAGCCATCCGCACTTTAAATCCGAATGCTCCTATATACGCGATATGACGGTATTGCGCTGCTCGCTACAGGCTGACGCTGCTTAAGCGCAAAGAAACAGACTAACATGTTTTTAACAGTTTCGATAGACTTTACTAATTTTTTTGGTGTAGAAACCCACATTTGCTAAATATATAAGTACGAAATATATTTTCATAATTGAATAGGTTTACTTGCATTATTAGAATAATTATTATTAGAATAAAACAATTATATATTTAAAACTACCCATAATGCCAAAACCATTCCACTTCCACCCAAGACTGGTACCCCTTAGCTGTCAGCATTCCAAGTTTGGACAGATTTCACTGTACCGTTTTTTTATAAATCCAAGTTAAACTTGTGCTACCTGTAGACAACCAAATACACACGTCAAATAGGCTGATTTTGGTTATCTGTTTCTCATAAACTACCCATAATGCCAAAACCATTCCACTGCCACCAAAAACTGGTACCGTTTAGCGTTCACTGTGCTACTTGAGAAATTTCACTTCCATTTTTTCCATAAAAAAAAATTTCCCCCAAAGTTAACTGTTGTATTGTATAAAAAACATATTTGATTATCTGTTTCTCAAAAATGACCCATAATGCCAAAAACCATTCCCACTGCCACCTTACCTGTCAGGAAGTGCAAGTTTGGACAAATTTCACCTCTACCATTTTTTCATAATCCAAGTTAGTCATATGCTCTTAGGCAATTTAACTGTAAGTGCATCGGACTGATTTAGTTATCTAAATAAGTAACCCCGTGGGGCTCTTCGAATTTATGATAGAAAGCGTCACAAGCTAGTCACGCATGGAGTAATAAATAATTATATAATATTTTTCAAACAGGGACCCCACTAAGAAACACTGAAAGTGCAATTTATGAGATATTCTAATTAAAATAATTTTTGAAAAAGATTTCAGTTTTTGTTCAAAATTGTTGTGCAAGAAGTGTAATTCAATTGGTGAAGCTGGGGAATTTTATAAGAGTTTACATTCTGGCTTTTAGTTTCATTTTTGTAAAACCTATTATTATTGACCATTTTATTTATGAATGTTGTTATATATATAGTCTGCAGTTATATCTTTCTACTATGAATGTTTGAACAGCCCAATGCCAAACTATCCGCCACTAATGTGGAGCTGTTGCCCTCTTTGTTCCATAATAGACTTTAAGGCCAAGTTCTTTGCAAAAAACGTGCACATTCTGTAGGCTCATTACTAAAGACGTCGGTGATGTGGGGTCTTTTTTCATCCTTGTGAAGTCTAGGATGGTTCTATCTTTCCTGTGGTGTGTTCCATCTTGAGAGTATAGTTGCCTACACCTGTATAAAGTAAGGAGATGAAATCTTTCTATCTTGTAAGGTGTAGCTGCGTGAGCAAGGAATGAAGTGCCATTTCTGCACAAACACATAAAATCATGTTTGAAAAACATTAATGCTGAATAAGGAAAAAGGTTGAAAGCCTGGACATTAAACTATCAGTATTTTTTATAAAACCACTCACAATTTGTACTGCAAATAACAGTATGACAAAGGTGATGATTAAGCAGATAGGAGTAAACAATGGGTGTTGACTCTATTGCTGCCTGGAATGCTTGTGAAAAGGCCTCAGCTGGTGTGAAGGGAATCCTTAAGGTTCTGGAGATGGTTGGGGTCTTGACAAAAACCATGTTCAGTCATCATGTCTTTTGAGCACACAATCTCTACAATGTCATTACATTCCGTAGACTGCCTTTCACAGGAATACAGAAAGCCCAGCCTATCCCAGAAGTTGAATGTTCATCTGGACACAAGGTTTTGTTGGGAAAATGTTTAGTCCACTCATCCAAGTGGCTATTCAGTGTCAGCTAGTTGGAAACTTCCCCAGTCTTATATACATCACCTTTGCATAAACGACTGGTACCAGCACCATTTGCATCAACAATGGGACCGGTGATCAGTTTAATATGTAGTTGACTGTGCTTTGTTGGGGGCCCATTCCACACCGGATTGGGAGGGCTGCAATGTACAATTCCTGGCAATCCTCCGGCACTTAACAGAGGACCACTACATTAATGGGGGGACCCGATCCTTGGGGTGGACAAGTTTTGGCCTCGATGTTTTGGGGGTTTGGAAAGGCCACAACTTTTTCCCATTGACGCTGTAAGTGCCGGGAGGATTGCCAGGAATTGTACATTGCAGCCCCTTCCCAATCGGTGTGAGTGGCACACATGTAATCTACATATTAAACGATCACCAGTCCTTGTTATCAATGGTGCTGGTACCAGTCGTTATGCAAAGGGATGTATATACGACTGGGAAGTTTTCAACTAGCTGACACTGAAGAAGCCACTTAGATGAGGTGACGAAACATTTCTCCACACAAACCTTGTGTCCAGCAGAACAGATTCACCTTTCTGGGATTTAGGCTGGGGCTTCTGTATTCCTGGACAAGGCAGTCTACGGAATGTAATGAAATTGTAGAGCATTGGGTGCTCAAAGGGACATGATGACTGAAATGGTTTTTTTCAAGGACACCAAACCTATCCAAGCACCTGTGGATGTCCTTCACACAAGCTGAGGGCCTTTTCACAAGCATTCAGGCAGGGCAAATAAGAGTCAACACCATTGTTTATCATATCGCCTTAATCATCACCTTTGTCATTAGTTATTTGCAGTACAAATTGGGAGTGGTTTTATAAAAAATACTGCTGTTTAATTCCAGGCTTTCAACCTTTTCCTTATCAGTTTAATGTATTTTCACAACATGATTTTATGTGTTTGGGCGAAATGGCACTCATGCTTTGACACGCAGGCTTACACCTTACAAGAATAGAAAAGATTTTCATTACTACTTACTTACAGGTGTGTTAGGCAAAACTATACCTCTCAAGGCTGGAACACCATCCCACAGGAAAGATAAGGAATCCTCGACTTCACCAGGAGAAAAAAAGACCCCCATCACCAACCTGGTCTTTGTAATGAGGCCACAGAATGTGCACTTTTTTTGCAAAGGAACTTGGCCAATAAAGTCTATTATGGAAAACCAAAGAGGCAACAGCTCCAACATTAGTGGGGATAGTTTGGCATTGGGTGTTCAAACAGTCATAGTAGAAGAGAAAAATGCAATGACTATATTATATTAACAACATTAATAAATAAAATGGCAATCAATAATAATAGTGTTACAAAAAAGAAAACCATAAAAAGCCAGAATTGTACAACTATTAATAAAAATCCAAAGCTTCCGTCATGAAATTACACGTCTTGCACAACAATTTTGAACAAAAAATGAAAATCTTTTAAAATTATTTTAATTAAATATTCTCATAAATTGCAAATTACAGTGTTTAAGTGTCTTGTTTGAAAAAATATTAAGAATATATTTATTACTTCAATGTTTTCGTGACTAGCGGTGAGGCTTTCTATTCAATAAAGCCAAGAGGCCCCACGGGGGGTTGGTACTTATATTAGCTAAACGAAAATCAGCCGATGCAATTAGTTAAAATGCCTAAAGATTTCCGATGACTAACTTGGATTTATGAAAAATGGGTTTTAGAGTGAAATTTGTTCCCAAAATTGCACTGGTGCCAAACAAGGGGTGCAAGTCTTGGGTGGAAGTGGAATGGTTTTGCGCATTATGGGTCATTTTGCGAAAACAGATGACCAAAATATGTTTTCTTATACCCAAATAGTTTACAGTTAACTTGGATTTATGAAAAAAATTTTATAGTGAAATTCTCCAAAACTGCACAGGTGACAGCAAGGCTGGTGGTAACAGTCTTGGATGCAGTAGTAGAATGGTTTTTGACATTATGGGTAGTTTTTGAGTAACAGATGACTAAAATCAGCCTATATTGAAATTTGGGTATTTGGTTTGCCTACAGGTGCAGAGTTTAACTTGATTTTGAAAAAATGGGTTACAGTGAAATTTCTCCAAACTTGCAGTGTTGACAGCTAAGAGTAGTGGTACAGTTTTGGATGCGTGAATGGTTTTTGGCAATGGGTAGTTTTTGAGACACAGTGACCAAAAATATGTGTTTTTATACAAACAGTAAGTTTAACTGGATTTATGAAAAAAAAGGTTGAGAAACAGATACCAAAAATCCAGTTGTATGAAAATGTGTGTAGTTTGTTCGCCGACAGGTAGCATAAGTTTAACTTGGATTTATGAAAAAATGAGTACAGTTGAAATTTGTCCAAACTTGTGTGGTGACAGCCAAGGGGTACAGTCTTGGATGGCAGTGGAATGGTTTTGGCATTATGGGGTAGGGTTTGAGGAACAGATAACTAACATATGTTTTCTTATACAAAGAGTAAAGTTTAACTTTGGATCTATGAAAAAGTTGTACAGTGAACTCTGTGTCCAAGCTGGGACTGCTGACAGGTTAAGTGTACGGTTTGGATGGCCGTGGAATGGTTTTGGCATTATGGTAGTGTTTGAGTAACAGATGACCAACATCAGCCGATATGAAATGGGTGTATTTGGTGCCCTACAGGTAGTAGCAAAGTTTAGCTGATTTATGAAGAAATGGTACAGTGGAAATCTGGCCAACTTTGGGACGGTTGACATCTAAGGGGTTCCAGTCTTGGTTGGCAGTGGAATGGTTTTCGGCATTCTGGGTAGTTTTTGAGAAACAGATAACCAGTTCAGACGATTGTAAAATAGTTTATTTAGTCTCCTACAGTAGTACATGTTTAAACTGGATTATGAAGACAGAAATGATATGTGGAATGCAGTGATTGGCAGTGGAAACGGTTTTTGCATTAGGGGAAATTTCAGATCAATAGGTAACTTTTTCCGAAAGGAAATGGGCATTCCAAACACATTTTAAATGAAAAGGGACTGTGTTGGATTTTTTCTGAGAAATATATATATGAAAAACCCAGTTTACACAGTGATTGTTAAGCTATTAAATTATATTATTGTTTTTTAATGTAAATAATGCAAGAAACTAGTTCACTATGAAAATAGTGTTCGTATTAATATTGTAGTTGAAGTGGGTTTCTACACCAAAAACCCTTTTAAAACAATGTTAAGTCTATCAAAAACTGTAAAAACATGTTACGTCTGTTTCTCTGCGCTTAAGCAGCGTCAGCCTGTTGTAACGAGCAGCGCATACCGTTATATCGCGTGTATAGGCGCATTCGGATTTAAAGTGCGGATGGCTTGACTGTGAATCTCTGAAGCGCGGATAGCTTGACCGCGGTTCCAAAGGTGGGGGGTTTCATGGTTACACACTACGAGAATCTTTCGCAAATATTACTGGAAATACTTGTACCGTCTATGGTGCTCAGTGACACTAAGAATTCATCGTGATTTAAGTATAAAATTTAAAGCGTAAAATGTAATTAATCAAACAACTGCTCCATTGCAAAAACCGCTATCTTGGCTCATGTGCGCTTTACTCCGAGGCTACTTCGGGGTTGCCAGATTCACTCCTATAAACCCACTTCAATGCCGTGACGAGGATGACAAGAGGGTTTTTCCCATAGATTAATGGAGATGGAAAGTTACTGGCCTAGTGGGCTATCACTGGTGTAAGTACTTTGCCCGTTAGTTGTATGAATTGGTTTTACTTTCATTTACTGTAATAATTTATTCATGCCTTATTTTTTGTTTGCTATTTGGTTTTGTTTGATATCTTTAGAGTTAAAACAAACATAAAATTAAAAGTTACAGTATTTTTAAAATGGTTACGTATTAAATGCAGTTAATGTATAGACGTCTATATAACCGAGGTTCGCGGTGTTTTTTACTTCTGTAAACACTGAGATCGATAATTCACACCCACACTGGGGCACTTTAGAGAGACGTAATGCATGCAATGGAAAATGGAAGCCGGGGTATCTGGGGGAAACCCATGCAAACACCTGCAGAACGTGATGCGAGATGAACCGAAGTCAATGAAACATATCATAACAAAGCTGTTAGAAAGACAAAGTAGTAAGCTGTATCAGTTCATTTGTTTTGATTGCTTGCTAGGTATCTAACTACTGCCAGTTTCATTCAAAGTAAAATAAGTTTCAAATTAAGTTTACCATCAGTGTCAAGACCTATGAATTGAAAGATCGTGTTCTTCCAAAATCCATCTACTACTTCCCCTAACAGAATTATAAAAGAAAGAATAATAATACTTAATAAGAGCACTTACAACTCCTGGCCGAACACTCTTCCCTCTACCCTTGTGTTTGCTGAAGCCTCGGTTCTGTTACTCAGTGCAACACATAACGCAGGCTGCTTCCTCACATGCCATCGCCCACTTCCTCTGACGACACGGAAGTGCATGGCCCTTGGGTCACGAGGACGAGGAGCGGGTAATTCAAACTGAACTGCAAATCAATTAATCAACAGACGCACATCAACAGCAATATAACTTCAGTTGAGTTTGTTTCTACATAAAGTCCAACTATGAAGATTTTTTTAGTTTCAGCTTTGTATGTCATTGTTTTCCCCGTTCAGACAGAACATGTCCTTGCCCATTTCACCTCTTCATTTACCCTTGAGAATCCCTCAAGCCATTTTACCATGTCCCATTACTATATTAACTAAGGCAAAGTGGGTTACATGAGCACTCAGAGGGACGAGGGACCCAATTTTGTTTGTCGATCTCATGTTGATTGTTTCCGTGACTTGTAAACAAGATCCTGAGGCATTTGAACTATTCCACTTGGGGCAGGTCTTCTCCCCTCGTCTGAATAGAGGACCCCAGTCTTTTCCAGGAGTGTACCATGGCCTAAGATTTGGAGGTGCTGATTCTAATCACAGCTGCTTCAAACACTCTAATGACCATGATATTGGAAAAAAAAACATATAATGTGCCATAATGAAAAGCAAAACACGATTCCTGGACAAAATATATATAAATACCTATAAATACCTGCAAGGTGTGCGTTGAGATTCATAGATTTGAGAATAGGAAGTACAGTGGTGCTTGAAAGTTTGTGAACCCTTTAGAATTTTCTGTATTTCTGCATAAATATGACCTAAATCATCATCAGATTTTTATCAGATATTTCATCAGAAGTCCTAAAAGTAGATAAAGAGAACCCAGCTAAACAAAATGAGACATAAATATTATACTTGGTCATTTATTTATTGTGGAAGATGATTCAATATTACATATTAGTGAGTGGCAAAAGTATGTGAACCTTTGCTTTCAGTATCTGGTGTGACCCCCAGTCCAAGCTCTTTAGAAATGGTTTGTAACCTTTTCCAGCCTGATGAGCATCAACAACTCTTTTTCTGAGCTCCTCAGAAATCTCCTTTGTTCGTGCCATGATACACTTCCACAAACATGTGTTGTGAAAAGCAGACTTTGATAGATCCCTGTTCTTTAAATAAAACAGGGTGCCCCCTTACACCTGATTGTCATCCCATTGACTGAAAACACCTGACTCTAATTTCACCTTCAAATTAACTGCTAATGCTAGAGGTTCACATACTTTTGCCCCTCACTAATATGTAATATTGGGTCATTTTCCTCAATACATAAATGACCAAGTAAAATATTTTTGTCTTATGTGTTTAGCTGGGTTCTCTTTTTCTACTTTTAGGACTTGTGTGAAATTCTGATTTTCACATACAGGCAGAATTGTGTCTGCATTGTGTTCATCAAAGACCTCAGGAAACCTTCAACTGTGGGGGGTATTTCCTGGCAATATTCACATGCTCCTGAGGCATAAAGATACGATACGCTTGCAGAACATGCACTTGCGGAGTGAAGCCTTGCACATGCTCATGCTGAACCTTCATATTCAGAAGATAAAGTGAACGTTTAGCATGAGCATAAGCAAGACTTCATTCCGAATGTTAAAGTTCAGCAAGCAGCAGATCTTCATGCCAAAAGAGCATGTGAATATTCCGGACCTGGAGGTTCAGCATGAGCATACGCAAGGCTTCACTTTGCAAGTGCATGTTCCAGCAAGCATATCTTCAAGCCGCAAGAACATGTGAATATTGGCAGGAGTGACCTCCCATATTCAATGAGGACTGCAAGGAAACTGTGGTTCAAGCTGGTGGAGGTTCTATGATGTTCTGTGGGTGGTTTAAATTGTGGAAATGGGTCCTTTGGTTGAGGTGACAGTGAATTTGTACCACAATGCCTACACTGAGCTGCTGGACAAATTTACAAAAAATATCAGTTTTCACTATATATAATCATAACAGAATAGACATGTTATGTTTTACCACATCAGTGGACCTTTCTAAAACAGTGAAAAAAGGTTGATTAAAGAGTGATACTTACTCTGCTTCTTGTAGGTGATTTCCTGCCAAAAATGTATGCTACTTCATGAGAGTCATATGACTAGAGGAACAGTCATTGGGTGTGTTCGGGGGATTTTCCATCAGAGTAAGGGGACGACGACGAAGACAGTGGACTCAGTGACACAACACATTTTAAAAACTTTAAGCATTAAAATGTATTAATAACAAAATGAAGATTTTGTGAGGGATATTATAAACATGGTTATTCAACAATAATGGAAATTGTAGAACTTGTTTGATTTTCATTACTTATATTTGTAAAATAAGTTGAGCAAACAAGATTCGGGACATGGCAGTTTAACCTGCTTGCATTAAAACCAGAGTAATTATTTAAAATTTAATAATCCTGTGAACACATCATTGTTTTCTATGGTAGAGGAGGGTTAATCATGTAAGATAATATTTTAAAACTAGGCATTACACAGTTTTGCACAAAATATACCATATTATGTCATGGGGACTTAAATTGTACAGAATACTAGAAATGACCCATACATGTATTATAAAACATTAAGGAATAAAAGGTAAAACTAACACTGTGTCCCCCAGTATGACGGACTCATTAAAATTATTTTATTTATAATCAAAACTGTAGTTAAAACTGGTTAAAACATTCAAGTCCATACAACGAACGGGCAAACTTTAATCTTAATGGGCACGGACAGCACGGAGAGTCTGACGCAATACTCCCAAATTTGGCAATTGATTAAAACCATCTAATTAGCATACTGTGATAACAAACATGGCGGATACTGGTGTATTAACGCTTTAATCGAGCATTGCATTGGACCATCGGCTGCAGCTGAACCATATCTTCACTCGGCACCCCACAACACCACTCGAAGCTAAGTACCTTTAATTCATTAATTGTACTAACATGGCTTCTGCTGTGCTTGTTCCCTGTGCCGAGTGTGGCATGTTTAGCTATTCTTCCTCTGTCATTAGTTTAAATTTTACTTGTGATAGGTGTAGGCTTGTAGCTAGTCTGACGGAGAAAATTGTAGTTTTAGAGACATTAGAGAAGGCTAGCTCAGCTCCTAGCTTAGCAGATCTGGATGCCACAGGTGAAGTTAGAGCCCCGGCAGAGTCCTCGCAGCAGGGCAAGTGGGTGAAGGTTCTCGGCGACATAGTCGTAAGGCTAGTCCACGAGAGCACCACTCTTTACTTGTTCACGTGTCCCAACAGGTTTACCCTCCTCAGTGATGCACCCACTGAGCAGCCTGTTGAAAGAGCTCTGGTCATAGGTGACTCTATTTTATGACACGTGAAAATAGCTACCCCTTTAGGGACACCAGCAGCTAGAGTTACATGTATGCCGGGAGCCAGAGTGCCGGACATTGTAACGAGTCTTAGTGAACTCGAGAGCCGCAGATTCTCTCGTATAGTTATTCATGTAGGGGCTAATGATATACGCCTTCGTCAGTCAGAGGTTACTAAGGCTAATTTTGTAGAGGTGGTTAGAGTGGCGAAGGCAATGTCCGATGCATTAGTGTGCTCTGGCCCCAGTCCAATGCGGCAAGGTGACCAAGCCTACAGCAGGTTATGGTCGCTGAACTGCTGGCTGTCCAAGTCAGATTTTATTTATTTTATTTATTTATATATAGCGCTTTTTACAATGGAGCATTGGTCTCAAAGCAACTTTACTAGTTTAGATTATCTCCTAATAATACGTCCAATCCCAAATGAGCAAGCCTAGGGCGACAGTGGTAAGGAAAAACTCCCTAAGTGTTATGAGGAAGAAACCTTAGGAGGACCAAGACTCAAAATGGGACCCAACCTCCTTGGGCGGTGTAGATGATAAATCTAAGAATGAAATAAAGTCATGGAGTCATACTTCAAAATAAAATGAGAAATATGCACATCGGCATTAAGTAGTCCGATACACAGTCACTCTAGGATCCTGAGTCCAAGCAGGGAAGTTGTTGGCGGCACTTCGACCCCCAGATAACTGGAGCAGGGTGAGGGTTACTGCCCTCCAGTGTGGCCTGGGTATGATGGGGCTGGAGCTGATGACGGAAGCAGCTTGAGTGAACCTGAAGCGGATCAACATCATGTGTGGGGCAGGAACTGGTAGCAGAACACAGCTTGGAGAGAAAACAGAAAATGTAATTAGTTATTGATTAAGAGCACAGTGTCTATTAACAATCACTGATGCCATGTCAATCACTGATGCCAAGTGTAGCATGAGACCCGGCAGCATTAGCTATAGCAGCATAGCTAGAAAGAGGAGAACTGGTATGTAACACAGCCAAGAGGGATCACATGAGACATCGGCAACCCCACGGGAGGCAGAAGACAGCAACCCAATGTCTCTGATGACCATAAGACTCTTTGACTATGAACCCCCAGCTCTGCCCTTAGTCTAAGGCAAGGATGCACGAGTCACGATCACGAGGACCGAAGCCCAGTTCAGCCAGACCCGACACTCCTGGCTAACGGACAAGGCAGGCCGGCAGGCCAAACATGACTCCAGACGCCGGCCCCAGTGACCCGAGTCATCCCAGGCTAAGTCTAACCAAAAGCCTGTGTAAATAAGTATGTCTTTAGCCTAGACTTAAACATTTGGAGAGTGTCTGAGTCTCGAATGAAAGTGGGTAGTTTATTCCATAGTTGGGGGGCCATGTATGAGAAAGTCATTCCCCCTGCTATGATTTTTTTTATTCTAGGAACTAAAAGACCCTGCACCCTGCGAACGAAGTAGACGAGCTGGATTGTAAAACTCTAAGAGTTCACTCAGATAATGTGGGGCCAGGCCATGTAGAGCTTTATAAGTTATAAGAAGCATTTTGTAATCAATGCGGAATTTAACTGGTAACCAGTGTAGTGATGGTAGAACAGGAGTGATATGATCAAATTTTGTAGTTTGTGTTGGCACTCGGGCAGCTGCATTCTGAACTAACTGAAGTTTATTTATAGATTTACTAGAGCATCCAGTAAGTAAGGCGTTACAGTAATCCAACCTTGAAGTTATAAACGCATGAACAAGTTTCTCTGCATCATTAAAAGAGAGGATATTTCTAAGTTTTGCGATATTACGTAACTGGAAGAAAGCAATTTGAGTGATGCTGCTAATATGCGCATCAAAGGAGAGATCTGAATCAAATGTGACCCCTAAGTTTTTTACATATGGACTGGACAATACTGGAGAGCCAATCTAGATTTAGGACAGATGTAGCCAACCTGTCTCTCACAGCCTTGGGTCCCACTAATAGAACCTCAGTTTTATCTGAGTTAATTAAGAGAAAAATAAATAACATCCAATCTTTTATTTCCTTTACAGAGGCCTCAATTTTGTTGATTGTAAGGCTGTCATTAGGTTTGGCTGATATGTACAGCTGTGTATCATCTGCATAGCAGTGGAAACTAATGCCATGTTTACGAATAACTGAGTCTAGTGGCAGCATGTACAGAGAGAATAAAAGCGGGCCAAGCACTGACCCCTGAGGCACGCCATACTTCACTTTTGAGAGCTTAAAGCGTAGATTATTTATATGAACAAACTGGTACCGGTCGGTTAAGTAGGTTAAACCAAGAAAGTGCTAATCCCTTAACACCAAAAGTATTTTCTAGTCTGTTTAGTAAAACATCATGATCTATAGTGTCAAATGCTGCACTTAAATCTAACAGAACAAGAAAAGAAACACATCCCTTATCTGAGGACATTAACAAGTCATTTAGTACCCTAATTAGTGCTGTTTCAGTACTATGATGGGGCCTGAAGCCAGACTGAAATGTTTCATAAATATCATTCCTTTGGAGGTGACTACAGAGCTGCTGATAGACGGCTTTTTCTAAGATTTTAGACAGAAACGGTAGATTTGAAATTGGTCTATAATTAGATATCACACAAGGGTCAAGACTGGCTTTTTTAATCAGTGGCTTGATAACAGCAGAGTTAAAGGATTTGGGGACATAACCAAAGGTAAGGGATGAATTTACAATAACTAACAGTGGCTCTATAATACTAGGTATTACTTGTTTGAGTAAACGTGTAGGAATTGGATCTAATAAACATGTTGATGACTTAGACGAGCTGATCAGTGCGGATAGTTCAGTATTAGTAATTGGGGTAAAAGATTCTAGTCTTGATTTACAGATCATTAAACAGATGTCTTCACTAGTGCTGCATCTGGAAGGTTTCTGAATAGTTTGGTGATGTGATGAGCATTGAGTTTGATGCCTAATGTTTTCTATCTTATCATTAAAGAAAGTCTTGAAATCATTACTGTTAAAATTACACAGAATGGGAGAATCACTTTCTGTAGGGTTTTTTGTTAATTTGGAGACTGTTTTAAAGAGAAATCTTGCATTATTTTTAGTTTTCTCTATGATTGAGGAGACTTATGTCGCCACTCGCGCACTAGGCGCCACGTTGTTTGCTTTGAGGTATGAGTGTAGTCATTATACCATGGTGCTAGCCTTTTTTCCCTAATGGGTTTGACCCTAGCAGGAGCAATCATATCCAGGGTTGAGCAAAACACACTTTCTAATTGGTCATTTACACACTCAAGATGATCGGGCTCCATAAGTGTATTATATTTTAAGTCTGGTAGGTTTTTAATAAACGCAGCTGGAGTAGCAGATGTGATAGTGCGCTTGGTGTGATAACGAGGCAGAGGGATTTTATTTATTAGAGATAGCTCAAATACTAAAAGATAATGATCTGAAATCAAATCACTTTGTGGGAAAACATCAAGGCTATCTATATTGATACCAAATGTTAATATTAGATCTAAAGTATGATTACAGCGGTGGGTTTTTCCCATCACATTCTGAGTGATACCCATGGATTCTAAGATGACCTCAAAAGCAATTTTAAGTGGATCCTGCTCACTGTCAAAGTGAATATTGAAATCACCTACAATTAAAGCATTATCTGTTGACAGTAGTAAGCAGGAAAGAAAGTTAGCAAATTTCTGAAGAAATTCTGAATAGGGACCAGGAGGGCGGTAAATAGTGATAAGCTGAAAAGAGTGTGGTTTTGACTTCCATAACGATGGATCAGTCACATTAAGAATCAGTATTTCAAAAGAATTAGCCTTGTAATGGGATTTAGCTGTAACACTTAGCTCTTTGTCAAAAATTGTGGCTATGCCTCCCCCCAGACCATTAGGACGAGGGCAATTTGCATGACTGTATCCAGGAGGTGAGGCTTTATTTAAGGCTAAATATTCATCAGGTCTAATCCAAATTTCGGTGAGACAGAGAGCGTGTAAGCGTTTATCAGTGATCATTTCATTTACAATCACTGCTTTGTTTGTAAGTGATCTAATGTTAAGTAATCCTAGCTTTAGTCTAATGTTGTTATTTCTTTGGCAGCTATCTGTGTTTATACTAATGAGGTTATTAAAACAGACTTTTTGAGAGCATTTACGTTTAGGGCAGATGCGGGTAACAGACACAGTTTCATAATGTGGGTTCTGGGGTGAACGGTGCATGGCTACCAGCAGACAAGTTGGTTAAGCCGGGTCTGTCTGGCCTGCCTGACCCCCTGCTCTGGGATAGTCAGCCCCTAACCAATCGGGCCATAAGGACTATGGGCAAGGTTTGAGGAGATGAGAGGGCAGCACCCTCCCGAGTGGGATGGACGTCGTTCCCTCCTAAAAGGCCAGGCTTTACCCTCAAAGGCTGTCCAGTTGTATATTATAGCCCACGTTGCTTTTCAGTGTATAACGCTTACACGCTCTCTGTCTCACTGAAACTTGGATTAGACCTAATGAATATTTAGCCTTAAGTTGAAGCCTCACCTCCTGGATACAGTCATGCTAATTGCCGTAGTCCTAATTGTCGGGGGGGAGGCATAGCACAATTTTTGACAAAAGAGCTAAGTGTTACAACTAAATCCCATTACAAGGCTATTCTTTTTGAAATAACTGATTCTAATGTGACTGATCCATCGTTATGGAAGCAAAACCACACTCTTTTCATTCAGCTTATCACTATTACTGTCCTCCCTAGGCCCTATTCGAAATTTCTTCAGGAATTTGGGGGGGGGGGGGGGGGGGCTAACTTTCTTTCCTGCTTACTACTGTCAACAGATAAGGTTTTAATTGTAGGTGATTTCAATATTCACTTTGACAACGAGCAAGGATCCACTTAGAATTGCTTTCGAGTCCATTATTAGAATCCATGGGTATCACTCAGAATGTGATGGGACCAACCCACCGCTGGTAATCATTACTTTAGATCTATATTAACATTTGGTATTAGTATAGATACCTTGATGTTTTCCCGCAAAGTGATTTTGATTTCAGATCACTATCTTTTTAGTATTTGAGCTATCTCTAATAAATAAAATCCTTCTGCCTCGTTATCCACACCAAACGCACTATCACATCTGATACTCCAGCTGCGTTTATAAAAACCTACGAGACTTGAAATTTAATACACCTACGGATATCAATCATCTTGAGTGTGTAAATGAACAATTCGAATTTGTGCTTCGCCCAACCCTGGACACGACTGCTGCTGCTAGGGTCAAACGCAATTAGGGAAAAAAGGCCTAGCACCATGTATAATGACCACCACCCGTACCTTAAAGCAAGAACCACGGCATCTAGAGCACAAGTGGAGACATAGTAAATTGGAGGTATATTTAAGATTGCATGGCAGAGGTAAAGCATGCCCTCACTAAAGCTAAGGCTGCATACACCTCTTAAATCATAGAGAAAAATAAGAATAATCCAAGATTTCTCTTTAATACAGTCTCCAAATTACCAAAAAAAACCACAGAAAGTGATTCTCACGTTCTGTGTAATTTTAACAGTAATGATTTCATGACTTTCTTTAATAATAAGATAGAAAACATTAGGCATAAAACTCAATGCTCATCACATCACCAAACTATTCAGCCACCTTCCAGATGCAGCACTAGTGAAGACATCAGTTTAATAATCTTTTACCCCAATTACTAATACTGAACTATCCGCACTGATCAGCTCGTCTAAGTCATCAACATGTTTATTAGATCCAATTCCTACACGTTCACTCAAACAAGTATTACCCAGTGTTATAGAGCCAGTGTTAGTTATTTTAAATTCATCCCTTACCTTTGGTTATGTGCCCAAATCCTTTAAGTGTGCCGTTATCAAACCACTGATTAAAAAAAGCCAATCCTGACCCTTGTGTGATATCTAATTCTAGACCAATTTCAAATCTACCATTTCTGTAAAAGATCTTAGAAAAAGCCGTCTATTAGCAGCTCTGCAGTTACCTCCAAAGGAAGGAAATTTATGAAACATTTCAGTCTGGCATCATAGTACTGAAACAGCATTAATTAGGGTACTAAATGACTTGTTAATGTCCTCAGATAAGGGATGTTTTTAATTTCTTGTTCTGTTAGATTTAAGTGCAGCATTTGACACTATAGATCATGATGTTTTACTAAATAGACTAGAAAATACTGTAGGTATTAAGGGATCAGCACTTTCTTGGTTTAAATCCTACTTAACTGACCGGTACCAGTTCATATAAATAATCTAAGGTCTAAGCTCTCAAAAGTGAAGTATGGCATGCCTCAGGGGTCAGTGCTTGGCCAGCTTTTATTCTCTCTGTACATGCTGCCACTAGGCTCAGTTATTCGCAAACATGGCATTAGTTTCCACTGCTATGCAGATGATACACAGCTGTACATATCAGCCAAACCTAATGACAGCCTTACAATCAACAAAATTGAGGACTGTGTAAAGGAAATAAAAGATTGGATGTTATTTAATTTTCTCTTACTTAACTTTGATAAAACTGAGGTTCTATTGGTAGGACCCAAGGCTGTGAGAGACAGGTTAGCTACATCTATCCTAAATCTAGATGGCTGTCCAGTATTGCCAAGTCCGTCTGTAAAAAACTTAGGGGTCACATTTGATTCAGATCTCTCCTTTGATGCACACATTAGCAGCATCACTCGAATTGCTTTCTTTCAATTACAAAATATCGCTAAACTTAGAAATATCCTCTCTTTTAATGATGCAGAGAAACTTGTTCATGCGTTTATAACCTGAAGGTCGGATTACTGTAACGCCTTACTTACTGGATGCTCTAGTAAATAAACTTTAGTTAGTTCAGAATGCAGCTGCCCGAGTGCTATCTCGAACTAGAAAATTTGATCATATCACTCCTGTTCTATCATCACTGCACTGGTTACCAGTCAAATTCCGTATTGATTACAAAATACTTCTTATAATTTATAAAGCTCTACATGGCCTGGCCCCACATTATCTGAGTGAACTCTTAGAGTTTTACAATCCAACTTGTCTGCTTCGTTCTCAGGGTACAGGACTTCTTTTAGTTACTAGAATTAAAAAAGTCACAGTCGGGGGAAAGGCTTTCTCATACATGGCCCCCCAACTATGGAATAAACTTCCCACTTTCGTTCAGACTCAGACACTCTCCAAATTTTTAAGTCTAGGCTAAAGACATACATATTTGCGCAGGCTTTTGACAATATTTAGACTGGGATGCATGGCTTGGGTCACTGGGGCTGGAGTCTGGAGTCATGTCTGGCCTGCCTGCCTTGTCCGTTAGCCGGGAGTGTCGGGTGGGCGGTCTGGCTAAACTGGGCTTCAGTCCTCTTGATCATGACTTGTGCATCCTTGCCTTAGACTAAGGGCAGAGCTGGGGGTTCACAGTCAAAGAGTCTCATGGTGATCAGAGATGTTGAGTTTCTGTCTTCTGCCTCCCGTGGGGTTGCCGATGTCTCGTGATCCCTCTTGGCTGTGTTGCCTTCCGGTTCTCCTCTTTCTAGCTGCTATAGCTATAGGCTAATGCTGCCAGGGTCTCATGCTACACTTGGCATCAGTGATTGGACATGGCATCAGTGATTGTTAATAATAATCGATACTGTGATTCTTATCAATAACTAATTACATTTTCTGTTTTCTCTCCGAGCTGTGTTCCGGCAGTTCCAGCCCCACACATGATGTTCATCTGCTGTAGCTGCAGTCAAGCTGCTTCCGTCATCAGCTCCAGCCCCATCATACCCGGGCCACTTAATGTCAATGTGCATACTTCACATTTTATTCGAACTTTGACTCCATGACTTTAGTTTCGCTCTTAGATTTATCATCTACGCCACCCAAGGAGGTTGGGTCTCTTTTTGAGTCTTGGTCCTCCTAAGGTTTCTTCCTATAACTCAGGGAGTTTTTCCTTGCCACTGTTGCGCTAGGCTTGCTCAATTTGGGATTGGACATAGTTATTAGGAGATAATCTAAACCTGTAAAGTTGCTTTGAGACAATGCTCCATTGTAAAAAGCGCTATATAAATAAATGTGACTTGACTTGACTTCTCCTCAGTAATAGAAAAGTTGATCTTAAGAAATACCGTTTTTACTTTGTGGCATCAAATGAGGGCCTTTACAAATATAACAATAGACTGTATGTTATTGTGTGTGTGTGTGTGTGTGTGTGTGTGTGTGTGTGTGTGAGAGAGAGAGAGAGAGAGAGAGAGAGAGAGAGAGAGAGAGAGCGCTAACTTCATGTTGTTGTTGTTTTTGTTGTTGTTGGGTGTGTTCACCACTAGAGGCCACTGAGAAACAAGAAACCAAAGTAAAGTTTCATAGGCTCAGTTGGCAAGCTCCTATGTCCACATACTAAATTAATGTTATACACACACACACACACACACACACACAAACGCAGTGTTTCCCACATTAAGTTGAACCTGAAGACTATATGAACCTGAGATATTCCATGTTTTGCCTGGCCAACTTCATTTAAGTATGCATTATCTATTTACATCGTCAACAGTTTATCTCTTTTCAACCTTCCCTCTCTCCATATCTGCAATGAAATGAAATTTGACGCAATAGGACCTGAGGGAGGCGCTGTTCCCCTATAAGGTTCCTGAGACAGACAGTGCTTTAATATACGTAAGCGAAAACATCTCAAATACAGTCACTCCATCAAATTTTTTTTCATTATATGGTTGTTGGTTATATGGTTTTATATGGTATTTTTAGTTCTAAAACGTAGTTAGATAGATCTATAAATAGTTTTCTCATAATGAAAGTTAATTAATTGGATTTAAGAAAAGCTTTAGTCTGCTAACAAATTTATATTTAAAAAGCTATTTTTTTCTGGTACTGCAGGTTTCAGTTTATTTCTTTTTGTTGGTGACTTACCAATAGCCCTTTTGTCCTCTGGCTGGTAATGGAGTTTTGATTTTTCATATTTCATTGTGTAAAAAAATAAATAAATAAATGAAGAAACAAATTTTCTGCTGTCATATGTTACACTGTAATAAAAATTCAGTCATCCAGGTTATTAAACATGCATGAAGCTACAGACTAGATACACATTTGATGTACCAGTCCATATTCTCAATATTAGAGTGGTGTATTTTTGCAAGTAATTACAATGGTTGTGTCTTTGTTTGATCTCTACCTATTGTTGGTAGATGGATAGTAGTTAAGTCATATAAGATCTGCACCTAATACAAACTTTGAATGACATGTCGCTTTATAGAAATTTGCTGCTATGAGGCTATTTCTACAAATTGCATGTTCTAAATTTTATGCCAGTTTCATAATGCAGCCCTGTTTGGGTCATTTTTAAATTCCCCTACAGGCTTACCTCTAGACCCCCCCCCCCCCCCCCCCCCCCCCCCCCCCCCCCCCCCCCCCCCCCCCCCCCCCCGTTCATAAATCACTAGTGATGCCCCTAGTCTATTTATTTTAAATGTTGAACAGATACTATCAATAGTCTTCAGAGTCTGTCCATCATTTTTTTACTGTTATGCTATATTTATATAGTGTGTGTGACCTACTGCCACTGATCTCTATTGTATTGCTGTTGGTGGATGCTAGTTCCAGTATCTACAAATTTCAAGATATGTGTGGATAATTGCATACATGAACACCAGCTAAACTGGATGAACTCAACTAAACTCAACTCAACTAAACTCAACTTGATAGTGTTTTGTATATGTCAAGCTATTTCATAGTGTCACAAGAATAACATACTTTAACCTCCACTTTTCCTAAAGTAAAATCCTTCCAAACAAATTATGTTTGTGTTGTGGAATGTGGAATTTGTAAGACATTGACAGAAGCTTCACGTAGAGTGGTACTTGAAAGTTTGTGAACAAATACAGGAAATCACATTGTAGGATTTTCAAATAATTTAATTGTAAATCATGGTGGAAAATAAGTATTTGGTCACCCACAAATAAGCAAGATTTCTGGCTCTCACAGAGCTGAAACCTCTTCTTTAAGAAGCTCCAAACTCAACCATGGCCAAGACCAAAGACCTGTTGAAGGACACCAGGAAGAAAATTGTAGACCTGCACCAGGCTGGGAAGAGTGAATTTACAATAGGCAAGCAGGTTGGTGTGAATAAATCAACTGTGGGAGCAATTGTAAGACATACAAGACCACTGATAATCTCCCTCGATCTGGGACTCCATGCAAGATCTCATCCTGTGGGTCAAAATGATCATGAGAACGGTGAGCAAAAATCCCAGAACTACATGGAGGGACCTGATGAATGACCTGCAGAGAGCTGGGACCAAAGGAACAAAGGCTACCATCAGTGACACTACGCCGAGAGGGACCCCTGCTTAAGCCAGTACATGTCCAGGCCTGTCTGAAGTTTGCCAGAGAGCAAAACAAAGCGTTTTCCCAGTAGCCTTCAGGCTTTTCCATGTAATCCTCAGCAAACTACACATGCAGCAATGCTCAATTTGGAATGCATTGGCTTTCTCCTTAAAACCTTCACACATTGTTCATTGTTCTTCTGATGGAGGACTCATGAATATTATCATTAGCGTTTCGTTGTGACCTCACAGACTACAGTGGTGCTTGGAAGTTTGTCAACCCTTTAGAATTTTCTATATTTCTGCATAAATAGGACATAAAACATCATCTGATTTTCACACAAGTCCTAAAAGTAGATAAAGAGAACCCAGTTAAATAAATGAGACAAAAATATTATACTGATCATTTAATTATTGAGAAAAATGATCCAATATTACATATTATTAGGAATTTTAGCCCATTCCTCAGTAGAGAACAGCTTCAGCTCTGGGATGTTGGTGGGTTTCCTCACATTAGCTGCTCACTTCAGCTCCTTCCACAACATTTCCATTGGATTAAGCTCAGGACTTTGACTTGGCCATTCCAAAACATGAACTTTATTCTTCTGTAACCATTCACTGGTAGAACAGCTTGTGTGCTTAGGGGCGTTGTCTTGCTACATGACCCACCTTCTCTTGAGATTCAGTTCATGGACAGATGTCCTGACATTTTCCTTTAGAATTCTCTGATATCATTCAGAATTCATTGTTCCATCAATGATGGCAAGCCGTCCTGCCCAAATGCAGCAAAACAGACCCAAACCATGATACTACCACCACCATGTTTCACAGATGGGATAAGGTTCTTATGCTGGAATGCAGTGTTTTCCTTTCTCCAAACATAACGCTTTTCTTTTAAACCAAAAAGTTCTATTTTGGTCTCATCCGTCTTCTGGCTCATCCACATGATCTTTAGCAAACTGCAGACGAGCTGCAATGTTCTTTTTGGAGAGCAGTGGCTTTCTCCTTGCCGCCCTGCCATGCACACCATTGTTGTTCAGTGTTCTTCTGATGGTGGACTCATGAACATTAACATTAGCCAATGTGAGAGAGGCCTTCAGTTGCTTAGAAGTTACCCTGGGGTCCTTTGTGACCTCACCAACTGCCTTGCTCTTGGAGTGATCTTTGTTGGTCGGCCACTCCTGGGGAGGGTAACAATGGTCTGAAATGTCCTCCATTTGTACACAATCTGCCTGACTGTGGATTGGTGGAGTCCAAACTCTTTAGAGATGGTTTTGTAACCATTTTCATCCTGATCAGCATCAACAACTCTTTTTCTGAGGTCCTCAGAAATCTAATTTGTTTATGTCCTTTTACAATTCCACAAACGTGTTGTGAAGACAGGGAACAGTGTGCACCTAATCACATCTCATTGTCTAAACATCTGACTGTTTGTTTAACTTGGTTCTTTACTTATAACTTGGTTCTGATCTTATTTTAGGACTTGTATGAAAATCTGGTGATACTTTAAGTCATATTTATGTAGAAATATAGAAAATTCAAAAGGGTCCATAATTTTCCAAGAACCATTGTCTGAACTTGAGAGAAAATCCAATTTAGTGTGTGGAATCTACACCAGAGCCTTTTTTCAGAAAAATATAACTTTTGAGATTTGAGAAAAGAACTACACAGTTACATATTTTTCATTGTGGTTTCTCAGACATCTGTATTTTGACCTCTCAGTACCCATTTGTTGCATCTATAGAGTCATTATATGTCACAATAGTCATTCAACATCATTTAAAGTTTAATAGGCCTCCCTGCTGTGCTTCATACCATCCAACTGCACTGTCATTAATAGAGCAGGGTAACACAAAAGATCTGTTCTAGCATGCTTTCGCAGTTTCAGCAGATGTGCTGTGTGACATTTAGGATTTGCACTTGAGAGAAATCCAGTTTCAAACAGTGAAAATTACCATTAAGAATGGAGAGCTAACAAAATGATTGTAGATAGTGGAATTTGCATCTGTGAGGATTTAAGAAGTGTGAAAGTAAAGCAAACCATTATCAACTTGGGATATCAGAATTAAAAGCTTGATGTTTTGTTCAGAAAAAATTTTAATTTACATTTACGCCCAGAGCGACTTACAATTGATGCAATCTTACAATCCAAGCAATTGTGGGTTAAGGGTCTTGCTCAAGGACCCAACAGTGGCAGCTTGGCAGATGAGGGATTTGAACCCTGGACCTTCTGGTCTCAGAGTCCAGTACCTTAACCGCTAGGCCACCACAGTCCCAACAAACAATGTGCTGATGAGCTTACCAGGAGCAAACCACTGGAGACAACTGTAGTTGAGAAACAAAGAACACTTTGTGTTATGATAAAATATTCTTCAAAAAGGAACTGTGTTCAAAAGTATTTGTATCAATCCAAACCATACATTTACAATATTTAGCAGATACCCTTGTCCAGAACAACTTATAGTTGGTTTTACAACGTACAATGCAAGTAATTGAGTCATGAGGATTTTGCACAAGGACCCACCAGTGGCAGCTGCCAATGCTGGGACATGAGACCTAAAAGTATTCGTCCCTAGTCCGGTACTTTGACCGCTGTGCCACATGGGATTGATAATAATGTGTATGGCTACCAGTCATTGAGGAAACCTCAAGAATTGTAGGTCTTCAAAAACGGCCTAAGATTTTAAGAACTAACAATTATTATATTGAGTCATTGTATTAATTTTCATTTCAAAGGTGATAACTGAAACATTTGTGTGTGTGTGTGTGTGTGTGTGTGTGTGTGTGTGTGTGTGTGTGCGTGTGCGAGTGCGTGTGTGCGTGCGTGTGTGTGAGAGTGAGAGAGAGAGAGATGATTTTAAATCACTCTGAAGTCTATTCCAAATGTCAATAGTTTTGCATTGATCTGTGCGACTTACAATTTACAGTTTAATAAAACAAAACAACTAGCTATGATTAACACTCATCTGGTAGCACTGCCGCCTCACAGCGAGAAGGTCCTGTGTTCAATCCCAGGATGGAGCAACCTGGGTCCTTTCTGTATGGAGTCTGCATGTCCACCCCATGTTCGTGTGGGTTTATCAAATATTACATATTAGCGAGTGGCAAAAGTATGTGAACCTCTAGGATTAGGTGTGAGGGGACACCCTGTTTTATTTAAAGAGCAGGGATCTATCAAAGTCTGCTCTTCACAACACATGTTTGTGGAAGTGTATCATGGAACGAACAAAGGAGATTTCTGAGGAGCTTAGAAAAAGAGTTGTTGATGCTCATCAGGCTGGAAAAGTTACAAAACCATCTCTAAAGAGTTTGGGACTCCACCAACTCCACAGTCAGACAGATTGTGTACAAATGAGGAAATTCAAGACCATTGTTACCACCCTCCCCAGGAGTGGTCGACCCAACAAAGATCACTCCAAGAGCAAGGCGTGAAAAACAGTTGGTGAGGGTCACAAAGGACCCCCAGGGTAACTTCTCAGCACTGAAGGCCTCTCTCACATTGGCTAATGTTAATGTTCATGAGTCCACCATCAGAAGAACACTGAACAACAATGGTGTGCATTACAAGGGCGGCAAAAGAGAAAGCACCTCGCTCGTCTGCAGTTTTGTATAAAGGATAACGTGACGGAGCCAGAAGGACTATTGGAGGAGAACTGTTCTTGTGGAAGGGATGAGACAAAAATAGAAATTTTTGGTTTTAAAATTGAGCTTTAAAAAGAACAAGACGTTCATGTTTGAAGTAAAGAAAACTAAAACTCCAAAGCAACGCACAACACCTAACACCCCCCACCGAAAAAATTGGTTTAAAAACAAGCGTTTAATGTTTTGGAGAAAGGAAAACGACTTCATTCCAGCATAAGAACCTTATTCCATCTGTGAAACATGATTGGTGGTAGTATCATAGTTTGGGCCTGATTTCTGCTGCACTCTGGGCAGGACGGCTTGCCATCATTGATGGAACAATGAATTCTGAATGATATCAGAGAATTCTAAAGTCTAAAATGTCAGGACATCCTGTCCATGAACTGATCTCAAGAGAAGGTGCGGTCATGAAAAGCAAGACAGCCGACCCTAATCACACAAGCTGTCTATACAAACCAAAGAATGTTTAAAGAAGAATAAAGTTCATGTTTTGGAATGGCCAAGTCAAAGTCCTGAGCTTAATCCAATGGAAATGTTGTGGAAGGACCTGAAGCGAGCAGCTAATGTGAGGAAACCCACCAACATCCCAGAGCTGAAGCTGTTCTGTACGGAGGAATGGGCTAAAATTCCTCCAAGCCGGTGTGCAGGACTGATCAACAGCTACAGGAAACGTTTACCTGCAGTTATTGCTGCACAGGGGGGTCACAGCAGATACTGAAAGCAAAGGCTCACATACTTTTGCCACTCACTAGTCAAGTCCCACTATAACCTTGTGTGTGTCTCTGAAATGGCCATTGATGCTAGTTTAAATTAATAAGCCTATACATAGACTTTTATTTATTTATTCATTTATTTATTTATTATTAACTTTTAGGCATCAAAATGAAAGCCTAGCTCTAGGTTCTTCACTACTTCACAGCATTCATTGAAGTGTTTGTTCTTTTATTTATTCATTCTTTTCTTCTGTGTTTTCAGACACAGATGTATTCCATCAGAGTTAAGGTGTGTAATGCTCAACGTGGGAATACATATGACTACTGTGCTTTTCAGGGTATAACACACTCACCCATCCAGTCAAACCCATTCAGACAAAGGAAAACTTTAGAGCAGTCAGTACTTTTACCAGCATGTTTTGGAAGGCAATACAAAACAAAACAATGGCCTGGTAGTACAAGCTAAAGAACCCTCTTAGTACAGTTCTGCTTCATGATGGGTTGCAGCATATACAGCATCACAGGGTGCAACATGGGAACCAAACCTGGATAGGGTGCCAGTATATCCAGTGCACATGCACACACACTCACTCAAACTTGGACGCACAGATGCCAGTTGAGCTGAAGCATGTATTTGGGATGAGGGAGGAATCCCACAAAGATACTGGGTGAACATGCAAAATCCACACAGCCAGCAGCCAGACCAGGACTCAAACCTGTGTCTCAGGAGCTGTGATTTGACAGTGCTAGTCACTGGGTATTTATGCCACCTAAAAGCTAACCAAATGAGCAAAATAAAGAAATACCTGAGTTTAAGATATGTCTCACATGGTTATTTCATAGTTTCATTCCTCTCCCACTGTCATAAGAAGAGAGTCACACAACCATCCAAAAAGTTGAAATAAATGTGTGGCAAAAAAATAAATAAATGTGTGGTTGCCTCAGATCCAATATGCCCACTCCACTATATTGATTAACATTTACAGCATTTAATAGGTGACCTTTGTTATTTAACTAGACAGATATGGGTAAGGGCTGCACCTTGTCCCAATCTTCAGCACTGTCGCCTCACAGTTCATGTTGTGACGTGTGTGAAAATCACTTTGATAGATCCCTCTTCTTTAAATACAACAGGGCTAATAAAATAAGTTTTATTTAGTTATCTTTATCTACTTTTAAGACTTGTGTGAAAACTTTATGATTTCTTTTTCAGATTATAGTCCAATCCCCAGGGTGCCAAGCCTCCCATTTGCCTGCTCTGATTTGCTGTCATACTGACAAAATCTGTTGCATATTTCACCTCATTACCGCCCCAACATTTTAACTTCATTGCTCTGCATGCTGACCCTCAAGTCTTTTCATTTTCCTCACTTTCTGAGCTTTCTTCTGTAACCCACTTGACTCCTAAGACATTGACATCTTACTACTCACCTTGATCTTTAGCCTAACCATTTGTGTTTCTTTGAATTTCAACTGCTCTCATCTGCCTTTTCTGTTTGATTGCTGCTGCATCTTTGCTTCAAGAGCCACTCAAAGGTCATGATCAATGAAATTAAGCTTTTACAAGGCAAAAGAGCAGAAGATCATGGAAACAAGTGGTGTTGAATACTAATTAGGATGATCAATGAGACCATGTTTACACTTTATTCAGTTCTTACTCGACTGAAATCAGGACACACTTTATTAAGGATGGAATGTTTTTCCAACTAGTGAGTAAGAAACTAGTGTACTTCCTTTGTCATGCCAGAATACTGTGGGATGCAAATCCCTTAGTCTGGTGACTGTGAGTTTTCCCTGGGTACTCTGGACTTATCCAACATTCCAACTCTAAAGTGTTCCAGAGTGTGTGTGTACATGGGTTGGATTGATGGATTGCTGTACTGTCTAGAGTTGGTTTCTGCTGAAGCTATACAAGTAGTGTTCACTCCTGACCCAAGTATTATACTATACCAATATCTACACATCACCGACTCATTCATGGGCTTTCTTTAGGGACAAATAATTTAGAAGAAACCATGCTTCATAGGGTGGCTGCTTTAACTCTTATGTAATGCAATGGCTTTGCAATGGAATTTTGTACTCAACAGCTTATGCAACTGAAAGGTGTTTATATAAAGAGCTTTCTCTTGAGATGACATTTTTGCAAGGCATCAATATAACTAAATGGTGTTTCTTGTGTTAGTCAGCAATGCTTGCACATGGTAACTGAGTTTAAACACATAACACGGCATATAAAACTGCATTGCTGCCATACTTTTTAGTCCCGCAATACAAACACACTTATCAGCTTTTGCAAATAAGCTGCAGTTTCATGCATGATTGATTGCATGTGGGCCAGAAATGTAATGCACAAAAATTCTACAGCATGGCTGCAAGTCTTGTGTACGAGTCATATAAAAGAAAAAGGTATGAAATCTAAATTGTCTCTCTTTATTTCTGTTTTTCCATTTTGCTAACATATTGTCACACTTTGACATGCAGTGAAAGAAAATATTCATACAATTTTCAACACTCAATTATCTTTAAGGAGAAGGTGAAATCCTTTTTGCAAATTTAGTAAAACCAAAGCAATGACATTTCATAAGATATGACAGTTCACATAACTATCCGACCCTGTGCTGTCACAGTCCTGATGTGTCCTGTTTGCTTCATTATATCTAGGTCCACCAGATGTACTCCCAGGTATACACAGTCCCACACTTCACACTGCATGTCAGGACATAAGCCATGCCATAAAGTCCAATGGTAGACCTCGGAAATAAAATTGTGTTAAGGGATAAATCTGGTCAAAGTGTATAGGAAACCATTTCCAAACATTTTGAGTGTTCGAATTAACACATTGACCACAATAATTGTGCAATGGAAAAGTCTGGAACGACCAGGATGCTTCCTAGCATTGGGCATCTGGCCAAACTCAGTAACAATGCTAGAATGGCGTTAGTCAGGGAGGTCAGCATGAACCCAAGGGTCACTCTAACAGAGCTTCTGAAGCCCTCTGTGGAGAATCTTCTGGGAAGATTGTTACCTGAGCAGGACTTAATTGGGATATTATGGTAGAGTGGCTAGACATGAGCCACCCCTTGTAGAAGGCACAGTACAGCCCACTTGGAGCTTGCTTAACATTATTTAATAGACTCTAACAACTTGAGGAAAAACATCTGCAGGTCTGATGAGCCACAACTGTAACTGTACTGTGGTAAATGCTGTACCATCCCTACTTGTTTTGGAATGTGTTGCAGGCCTGAAATGCAGAAATGGCTGTTTATTAACAAACAAAATTCACCAGACAAAACATGAAATATATGGGGTTCATACTGTCTGCTCCGAAATAGATGTTAAAGTATCTGTAAGTCACATATTATTATTTATTTATTTGCATTTCCCATACTGTGCCAACTTTTTGGGGGTTGTACAACACCAAAAGTTTGTAAAAAGCGAAGGGGTCTGAAAACTTCATGAATTCACTGTTATTGCACATATTTCCATTGCTTTAACAGAAAAGCTAAATTCATAGATACACTCCACCCAGATATCCCTAAGTGCATATTTCAAACCCATGGGGAATAATGAGTTTGTTCAACCCCACTTTTACACAAATACTTTCTACTACACTTTGGAACATGACTGTGGGAATTCACTTCAACTGAACAACAAGAACATTGGGAAGATTGGGAGATTGATTGAAGACATCTGGCTCATACTCAGCTTGATGGGCCAGAGTACTTACACACTAAACAGATTCTTTATGGACTAGCTTTATATGTTGATTGTCTAAGATTTTGCCTTGCTGGAACCACGGGCCCATCCCAAACCATGAAAAGCTGGTGCAGACCATTACTCATTTTTCATAGACTTGTAGTTTTTGGATTGCCTGAAAGAAACGTTCAAGCAAGAGGTAGCACTTCAATAAAATTAATATGGGATCTGTGAAAAAGCTAACAAAACTAAAATAATATACTATCATCAAACCAAGCATAGAGATAAATTAAAAATGAGAAATTAATTTATGCTTCAGTTTAAAGTTTTAGTCCATGCCACTAAAACTTAAAATATATTACGTAAAATACTCAAATATGTATACAATACAATAAAAATACAAGGAATCAAAAATAATAAAGCAACTCGTTTTTAAACATTATGATAAAAATGTGTATGATAACACGCATAGAATCATGTAGGAGTAGTAAAAACACCAGAATTCATCTTGCTCAAAGTTTGTTTATTCCCTTTAACCTTGTACAAGAGAAATTGCTCTGATCAGATTATAATGTAATACTGCCATTTTTGGACCTGTATAAACATGCACTTGTGTGTTTGTGTTTGTGAGATTGATTGATGAGTATCCAGTCTTCTGCACATGCTCCCCTGTAAGGACAATCTCACAGCTCCCTGTCTTGAGCCTGCAGGGGTTCTGCGGAATTTGCTTAGTCCCTTCCACTTCCATTATAAACTTCTCTTTTCTTCCCAGAAAAGACAGAATAACAGAGCATGACTGAAACATAGGAAGGGAGAAGTTGGAGGGGGTGGGTAGGACAGAGAATGAAACTTTTAGAAAGCTTTCAGTATGGAACAGCTCTAAAAGTGGGGTCCATGAATGAGAGACAGCACGGCTCGAGCGGGCCAGCCACATGGGCAGTTCTCACTCAGGATAATAGGACTCTTTCTCGCAGCACTTAACCCCCCAAACTGCACGCTGGGATCCCACAGCTATTCGGGACGGCCCACACAACAGCCACGTTCAGACACGCTCGTCCACTGCTTAATCAAATTTTACACCCAACACAGCAAATCCCCTTCAAACCCCCCACCCTACCCGCTGCACGTGGCCCTGACAGCCCCTCTCCCAGGATCACACTAACCCAGTGGCCAAGGGAAGCATGCAAAAAAAGAAATAACAACAGTCCTAAATTCTTTTACACCTACAGTAATGCAAATGTTTGACCAATGATACCAAGTCATTTGCCAAGAGTTCAGCAGTTCTAGCCTTAAAATTGTAGGTTTAACTTTTTCTGTCACATTCATTGCCAACAAGTGCCTAAAATCATGCAAATGCAATGCAGTCTAAATACATAAACACTGATAACAGAATGGCCCGTCCTTCTTGATTTTAACACAGAACTGTCTAGATTTAACTTAACTTAGTTCAAACAATTGCCTTAGTTAAGGACAAATTTGAAGGTGCAAAATGGTATGGTCATTAGAGTCTTAACATCACTGAAAGAAACAGTTATATACATGAGATCCTTGCACCTAAACATTCCAGGATGCATTGCATTTTCTAGTAGTTTGCTATAAACACTATTAGTAATACTACTAAAACAATGCATAACAACTAAGGCTGGGTATCACCACTGATATCTTGAATCAATTCGATTCTGATTCACAAGCTCCTAATTTGATTCAATTTCCAATTCGATTCAATAACAATTCAGTTAGGGATATTTCAGTTACAACCAGTTTTGTTTGAGATTTTCAGAGAACTAATTTTGCAGTTGTACAAAGAACACACAACCTACCATTATCAAAAATATTAGTGTTTAGGCTACATGAAAAATGAACCTAACCCAACTGCGTTTGGAATCGCCACTTCATTGCCATCATTTTCAGCATGTTGTGTGGACGTATATCTCTCATATCAACGATAGAAGAGCCTCAGTTATTTTTTTGGAATAGGGAGAACTTGGAGGAAATTTAATCGCAAATGCCTTCTCTAGTGGAAGTTGTTTGGCCAGTGGTTCTGATGCTTCAAAATTTCATGAAATGTCATGACATCGCAAAACTCTGCAGAGGGCTCTTAATTTGAAATGACGGATGGCGAGTGAAACTAAAGTTGAGAGCGATGATGCTCAAAGTAGAAGGAGAAGAGAAGAGAGAAAGGCAGATGAACTATAGTTAAGTTTAGTTCGTTTTTACAGTTGAAATGAACATTATCAATGTGATGTAACCGGCACCGGGCACCGGGCACGCGCACGCTGGCGCTCCATGATTCTGAGCAATGTTCAGTTCATTATCATGATGTATGTTGGCAGTAATACTTTAAATTAAAGCCATAACTGAGACCAAAGAAAGCCACAGTGTCTGCTGCTGCTGAAAAAAATCCTAGAGGAAACACTGTTAGTGTATCAGGGTGCTGTCTCACTAAACGGTTTCTCAGATTTGTGGTGTCTTACCTCCATGCTTTTGCCCAGCTTTTCCCAAAACTCATGGTTTTTGGATCTAAAATGTAATTAGACATCTTCTTTCAGGTGCTGGACCCCTTCACGTGAGCTTCAGCTATGCTTAACCGATGCACGAAAAACAATGGGGTTAAAGATTTACACATACATGGGGAAAATAGGTTCATTTTAAAAAGCAATCTGGTTATATATGAATTCGGTATCAGGTCATTCAAATGAAGATTGATTTGAATTGAAAAAGTGATGTTTTAAACCCACCCCTAATAGCAACCACCTGTAACCTTACTTGATGCTCTCTCTCTCTGTTTCTCTCTCTCTCTCATGCCTCACATATTAGCAGTATACACAGTCAAGCTCAGCTATCTGTTATGTTGTTTTTTGAATTTTTAAATATGGGTATGGTCTATTTTGTCCTCTTAACCCACTATTCAAACCAATAACCTGCCATACCGAATGCCATTTGGGGAAATAACAGATGTAGATTGGTTAAGAGTTGTTTAGTGAATACCTTCTTACCTCTGCCTACAGACTGCAATTTTTTGCTTATTTTGTGCTAGTAGCTGTAGAAGTAACACAATGTGAGACAGTAGAGAACATGTTCATTCTCTCACATGCATGCAAGCATATATACATTAATATACATGACAACTGAGGCCCTGCTGTTAGACAGACAAAGCTTCTCTCAATCTGCAGGTCACAGACAAGCAGGAAGAGCAAACAGAAAGTCCCCTATGACAATATATTATGCTGATATCACTGGAAGAAGGTGGGGTTTTAACTATAAAGTGACCAGGAAGGGATGTTCCTATAATTAATAATAGAAATATAGAAATATTTGTTATCCCAACCATTTTCTGGAATGAATATATGCACATTTGCTTTGCAACCTCCCGATTAACCCAAAGAAGAAGACAAGAGGGCAACTCGGCTTCCCCAGGCACCAGGGATTAATTAGAGATGCTCATGCGATTTAAAGCATTCCAAAGGCACAGGCAAATTGCAGTGTATTTGTAGAGAGACCATCACGCTATGAACTTGTTTGAGTTCATGTTTGTTTTTGGAAATTGAATTAAAAGAAAGTTAAACTAATGACAGCCTTACAATCAACAAAATTGAGGACTGTGTAAAGGAAATAAAAGATTGGATGTTATTTAATTTTCTCTTACTTAACACAGATAAAACTGAGGTTCTATTAGTGGGACCCAAGGCTGTGAGAGACAGGTTAGCTACAATCTATCCTAAATCTAGATGGCTGTCCAGTATTGCCCCCCAGTCCGTTTGTAAAAACTTAAAGGTGTCACATTTGATTCAGATCTCTCCTTTGATGCGCACATTAGCAGCATCACTCGAATTGCTTTCTTTCAATTACGTAATATCGCTTACGCTTAGAAATATCCTCTCTTTTAATGATGCAGAAAAAACTTGTTCATGCGTTTATAACCTCAAGGTTGGATTACTGTAACGCCTTACTTCGGGATGCTCTAGTAAATCTATAAAAACTTCAGTTAGTTCAGAAAATGCAGCTGCCCGAGTGCTAACTCGAACTAGAAAATTTGATCATATCACACCTGTTCTATCATCACTGCACTGGTTACCAGTCAAATTCCGCATTGATTACAAAATACTTCTTATAACTTATAAAGCTCTACATGGCCTGGGCCCAACAATAATCTGAGTGACCTCTTAGAGTTTTACAATCCAACTCGTACTACTTCGTTCGCAGGGTGCAGGACTTCTTTTTAGTTTCCTAGAATTAAAAAAAGTCACAGCAGGGGGGAAAGGCTTTCTCATACATGCTCCCTTCCCCCAACTATGGAATAAAACTTCCCACTTTCGTTCGAGATTCAGACCACCCTCCCAAAGTTTTAAGTTCTAGGCTAAAGACATACCTATTTACACAGGCTTTTGACTAGATTTAGACCAGGTTGCATGGTTTGGTTGCTGGGGCCGGAGTCTGGAGTCCTGTCTGGGCCTGCCTGCCTTGTCCGATAGCCGGGGAGTGTCGAGTGGGCGGTCTGGCTGAACTAGGTTTCGGTCCTCGTGATCTTGACTCATGCATCTTGCCTTAGAATAAGGGCAGAGCTGGGGGGGGGTCATAGTCAAGAGTCTTCTTATGGTGAATCAGAGACGTTGGGTTTGCCCCCCTTCTGCTGCTCGTGGGGTTGCCAATGTCTCATGTGATCCCTCTTGGCTGTGTTTTTTACCAGTTCTCCTCTTTCTAGCTTTCTAGCTGATGCTGCTATAGCTAATACTGCCTGCCGGGGGGGGTCTCATGCTACACTTGGCATCAGTGATTGACATGGCATCAGTGATTGTTGATAAACACTGTGCTCTTATCAATAACTAATTACCCTTGTTAGGTTTCTATCCGAGCTGTGTTCCGGCAGTTCACAGCCCCACACATGATTTGTTCATGCTGATGAGAGAGCTCCACTCAAGCTGCTTCTGTCATCAGCTTTCAGCCCCACACATGTAATGGTTCATCTGATGGAGCTCCACTCAAGCTGCCTGTCATCCACTCCAGCCCCATCATCCCCGGGCCACCTTAATGTCGTGTGCATTTAATGCCAATTTTATTCGACCATGACTTCCATGACTTGAGTTTCGCTCTTAGATTTATCATCATTACCCCGGGCCAACTTAATGTCGATGTGCCATAATTCACAATTATTATTCGAACTTGACTCCATGACTTTAGTCCGATCGCTCTTAGATTTATCATCTACGCCGGCCCAAGGAGGTTGGGTCCCTTTTTGAGTCTTGTGTCCTCCAAAGGTTTCCTTCCTAGAACTAGGGAGTTTTTCCTTGCCACTGTCGCCCTAGGCTTGCTCAATTTGGGATTGGACGTAGTTATTAGGAGATAATCTAAACTTGTAAAGTTGCTTTGAGACAATGCTCCATTGTAAAAAGCGCTATATAAATAAATCTGACTTGACTTGACTTAAAAGAAGTGAAATGTGAACAAGTGAGACTAAAAAGAGATAAAAGGGAAAGAAATATACAGTAGCTAAATCATTTTAAAGGTAAATAATTGTGCCAGACCAAGTAAAGAAAGTAAAGTAAATATTTAAGTAGTGAACTGAGGTCATAAACTAAAGGAAATATGAAAAATAGATTTAAAAGAAGAATTTTATTAATCTGAAGAAATCAGATCATTATTTCAGTTTGAGGGATTATAAACAATCCCAAGTTACATTCATTAGTGAGATGCCATTTTGAGTCCCTGTTAACAGCTGGCATTTTGGGACTCATTTCCTAATTTAAATTCCCACCATCGTGCCTAAACCATATCATCCTGTTACAGCATGTGAAAAATCCTAAAGGACATAGTAAATTTTAATATAAACTTCAAGAAACTTCATAGATGTAGAACCCAGGATATAAGTAAACAAATACAATAAACAAATTGCATTATTTCAGGATGGTGCGATTTTCTCGACCACTTTTGGCCCACATCATAATGTATAGCCACACCACTTTTGAACCTTTTGCCATCCACAGATAGCTGAATTGCCAATAGTCAATATGCCACTATTCAATAGTCATATATACCACTCTGTACCTTGCTTGTCCTCTTTCTTTTGTGTAGTCTTTTGTTGGTTATGCCTTTGCCCTGTCCATCCTTTTAAGTATGACATACTGAATTTTGGGAATTTCTCGGATTCATTAGAAATACCTGCCAACAGATTATTTTATGAACATGCTTTAAAGTGTAACTAAAACAATTGCCACATTATCAAATCCAAAGCATGATCCTGTGAATTATTAATTTAATTTAGACTGGGGACATCTGAGGGCAGCACGGTGGCTCGGTGGGTAGCACTGTTGCCTCACAGCAAAAATGTCCTGGGTTCAATCCCCCGGTGGAATGGTCTGGGTCCTTTCTGTGTGGAGTCTGCATGTCCTTCCCGTGTCTATGTGGGTTTACTCCGGGTACTCAGGTTTCCTCCCACAGTCCATGAGTGTGTGTGCGCTGTGATGGATTTGCGAGCTGTCTAGGGTTGTTAATGCTCTATGGCGCTGCCTAATTACAGGCTCTCCAGCAACACTGTACAGGATTAAGGAGGATAAATGAATGAATGAATGAATGAAAAAATTTATGTAGTTTTATTTTCACTTATTCTTTGGGCTTACAAGTCACGTTTTATGTTTTGGGATGTTTTATAGTCAGAGAAGTTACACAGGTTTATGTACAGCTCTTTTCAGAGCTATTCAGTTTACAGTGGTGCTTGAAAGTTTGTGAACCCTTTAAAATGTTCTATATTTCTGCATAAATATGACCTAAAACATCATCAGATTTTCACACAAGTCCTAAAAGTAGATAAATATATTAAAAGTAGATTATAGCAGAGAATTGTCAGGACATCTGTCCATGAACTGAATCTCAAGAGAAGGTGGGTCATGCAGCAAGACAGCGACCCTAAGCACATAAGCCGTTCTACCAAAGAATGGTTACAGAAGAATAAAGTTCATGTTTTGGAATGGCCAAGTCAAAGTCCTAACCTTAATTCAGTGGAAATGTTGTAGAAGGAGCTGAAGTGAGCAGTTAATGTGAGGAAACCCACCAACATCCCAGAGCTGAAGCTGTTCTGTACGGAGGAATGGGCTAAAGTTCCTCCAAGCCGGTGTGCAGGACTGATCAACAGCTACAGGAAACGTTTAGCTGCAGTTATTGCTGCACAGGGGGGTCACACCAGATACTGAAAGCAAAGGCTCACATACTTTTGCCAGTATAATATTTTGTCTCATTTGTTTAACTGGATTCTCTTTATCTACTTTTAGGACTTGTGTGAAAATCTGATGATGTTTTAGGTCATGTTTATGCAGAAATATAGAAAATCCTAAAGGGTTCACAAACTTTCAAGCACCACTGTAGCTCTGCAGGACATAGTGTGGCAGTTGTTTGTGCAGCAGTAGCTACATTGCTACATGTTTTTGTTCAGTACATGGTCCATGTGGGGTCGGACAGCTCCACCATCTTTGGCATCAGTTATACTGGCCCGGCTGCCACAGTGACATGGAGCTGATGGGGGCTGATGTGAAGCTCTTATGCCACTAGTACAGCTGAGCAGCTTCTGGAATGCTTCTTATGTAGGTTCGGCATCCCTGAACAGCTCCACTGTGACCGAGGGTGTGCAAGTGACTAGGAATCCAAAAGACTCAGAACATGCTGCCCCATCCACACACCACCCAAGAAAAATATAGTGACGAACCAGCACCAGCGCGACTGGGACTGACACATGACACATCCTGTGTTGCTGGTTTGTCAGATCGCTGTGCAGGAATCCACGGGATTCCCATGCTGCTAGCTTTGGGAGTCCTTTCAGGAGATGATATGAGCTTGAGCTCTGTAACAGAGCACATGCAGGACCTCTGATCCCGAATGGTGGCTGTGGTAGCCTAGTGGTTAAGGTACTGGACTCGGGCCCAGAAGGTCCAGGGTTCAAATCCCACCTCTGCCAAGCTGCCACTGTTGGGTCCTTGAGCAAGACCCTTAACCCACAATTACTTGCATTGAAAGACTGTATCAATTGTAAGTCGCTCTGGATAAGGGAGTCAGCTAAATGCTGTAAATGTAAATGTAAATGGCTGTACTGGCCAGGGAGTGACAGTGGGATACGAGTGCCAGAGATGGGCTGCAAAGTTTTTGGGCAAGAGTGTTGTTATACTGCTCACTACAGTGGAAACTCTGGTTATGTCCAAACAACGTGTGTGTGTATGTGTGTGTGCGTGTGTGCGTGTGTGCGTGTGTGTGTGTGTGTGTGTGTGTGTCAGTTATCTAGTTATACATTGTGTGTGTGAACATACATCTAGTTATACATTTACTGTATGGTTAAAGTGTAAAAATTTTTTGCCTTCTATAAAGCCTGCTTGTTTGATCTGTTTGTTACTAAATAATTTACTGATCGCTCAGCCAGTGATGCCACTTGCTAGAACCATGCTGTTGACTATTATTCTATGTTGCTACTACAACAATTTAAAAATGGAATAAGCCTAATAAAACACATTAGATCATGTGTTTCTATGATCTAATACTTTGTTAATGGGCAGAATAACTGCCATCCTGTATGACGATGAACTAAAATCAATACACTACATAAATCACACATCCAATATGTGGCACATGCATGTTTTTATCACTAGGCTTTGAAAGCAATTTGAAAACAGAGTTACAGTGGGGCAAAAAAGTATTTAGTTAGCCACTGATTGTGCAAGTTCTCCTACTTAGAAAGATGAGAGAGGTCTGTAATTGTCATCATAGCTTACACTTCAACTATGAAAGACAAAATGAGAAAAAAAATCCAGGAAATCACATTGTAGGATTTTTTAAAGAATTTAATTGTAAATTATGGTGGAAAATAAGTATTTGGTCAATAAACAAAAGTTCAAACTCAATACTTTGTAACATAACCTTTGTTGGCAATATGACAGAGGTCCAATGTTTCCTGTAAGTCTTCAGCAGGTTGGCAACACACTGTCACTGGTAGATGCGTTATTTTTGGCCCATTCCTCCTCATGCAAGACGGGACTTTCAACTCCCTCCACAAATGTTCTATGGGGCTGAGGTCTGGGAGACTGGCTAGGCCACTCCAGGACCTGAAATGCTTTTTCCGGAGCCACTCCTTTGCTGCCCAAGCGGTTGGTGTTTGGGATCATTGTCATGCTGGAAGACCCAGCCATTGTTCCATCTTTCAATGCTCTCACTGATGGAAGGAGGGTTTGGCTTAAAATCTCACAATACCATGGCCCAGTTCATTCTTCCCTAACACGGATCAGTCGTCCTGTCCCCCGCTGCAGAACAACAGCCCCAAAGCATGATGTTTCCACCCCTATGCTTATTAGTAAGATGCGCTGTTCTTGGGATGCAACTCCAGCATTCAAACACAACGAGTTGAGTTTTTACCAAAAAGTTCTATTTTGGTTTCATCCTGACCACATGATATTGTCTCCCAATCCTTTCTGGATCATCCATATGCTCTCTGGCAAACTTCAGACGGGCCTGGACATGTACTGGCTTAAGCAGGGGGGCACATCTGGCACTGCAGGATCTTGAGTCCCTCTCGGGCGTAGTGTGGTTACTGATGGTAGCCTTTGTTACTTTGGTCCCAGCTCTCTGCAGGTCATTCATCAGGTCCCTTCGTGTAGTTCTTTGACTTTTGCTCACTGTTCTGATGATCATTTTGACCCCACGGGATGAGATCTTTGTGGTGGAGCCCCAGATCGAGGGAGATTATCAATGGTCTTGTATGGCTTCCATTTTCTTACAATTGCTCCCACAGTTGATTTATTCACACCAGCCTGCTTGCCTATTGTAGATTTACTTTTCAGTCAATCTACAATAGGCAAGAAATCTTGCTTGTTTATGGGTGACCAAATACTTATTTTCGATCATGATTTACAATTAAATTCTTAAAAAATCCTACAATGTGATTCCCTGGATTTCTTTTTTCTCATTTTGTCTCTCATAGTTGAAGTGTACCTATTATGAAAATTACAGACCTCTCTCATCTTCCTAAGTAGGAGAACTTGCACAACCAGTGAATTTTAAACCCACCCCACTAAATTTTAAACACACACCCCACTAAATACTTTTTTACCCCACTGTACACCATATTTAATAGTGGGTATCAGGTGTTTTTCTCACCAAAGGTCTCTTTTTCACCAAATGCGATGATGGTGTGCAGGAGGCAATAGTTTCATATTTGTTTTTAACCATTTACCAACCAACTTCATACAAAATAGTTTTTCAAAGTAGTACACCACTAGGGTTATTTTGTAACTGTAGCTGTACTAGTAACACTTCCCATTATTGGGGTTACTTCTAAAGATGTGCTGACACCCATAAAGTAGGGAGAAGCATTACATAGTTTGCATGGCAGGTACGATATTGTTATGTCAAACAATATCGTTATAAAGTTATGATTCTCTAGCTGAAAAAATGAAATAGCATTCGAGCAGTTAAACTGTAATTTCATACTAGTGTTCTCTGAAGCAAGTGATAAAGCTTTGAAGATAGTGTGCATGACCCAATTGTTACATTTTTTTTGTTTTTACCCATTTTGGACAATGGAAGAGTCCTTTTACATCTGTTTAACCTTATATTTATATTTAGTTACTTTTGCATCCTGCCTATCATTTTTGACAAGGACTGTTTAACCCTGATAAAATCCTGAGAACCTCTGAGAACTGAAAGACTGGTTGAAGTTCTAAGAATCGTTCAAGTATATATGTTTTAAATGTATCAAATTTCATTATTTAATTTTTGTATAATTTAAAATATCAATATGTAATTCTCTTTCTGTCACAGAGGGGATCATCACAGCATACACACTTCACTTCACTTCAGACAATAGTAAACTATTGCTTTCTGTTAAATAAACAGCTACTGGTTAATGGCCACTGCCTGAAGGACGTGGGTCACTGAATATCTTAGTAGGCAGATACGGCTCCCTGGGCACTCGAACAAACACAAAGGGTGTGTTTTCATGATGCTGCACTCACTTTCACCTATCAATCAATCCAACCTCATACTCCCCCACCTAACTGAAGGTGAGCATTCATGTGAGACTGTCTGGAGGGTGGATCAGTAGGTTGACATCATCACAATCCTGATACGCCCCTGTATTGTACTGTATTATTGCAGATAATAGAATACCTGCTGCTATATTAATAGATGCATTCATTTTGGATCATATTTATATGGAATGGCCTGTTCCATGATGGCTCTCTTACAGATGATGAGCTTGAACTGTTAGAAATTTTTAATTTGTTGCTTAAATAAAGCTTCAGCTGACTGACTGGCACCTTGATATTCTTCTGTAAAATTACTTGATAGAAATCGTGTCTATTTAAAAAAGTTAATTTGTTGGACTAGAAGCTTTTAAGGTCTGGAAGCCCTCAACTGTGATGCTGCCACAGCTGGGCTTTGCAGTTGGGATGTGGATGAAAATGGTATTTATTGCCTTTTTCCTGCTTATAATTACTATTGTGTATGTCTACTTCGGTCTCATCTACCCACAGAACAGAACTGCGTTTTTGCAGTAATGGCTTCTTCACATATGCACATCCTTTCAGATCCATAGCATTGAGTTTCATGTCACACTGAAAGAATTTCCATTAGTAAAAATTTTGGTTGCATATCATATCTTTAACTGAGTTAAGATTACCATCCTCTCTCTCTTTCATTCTCTCTCTCTCTCTCTCTCTCTCTCTCTCTCTCACAACACCCCCCTCTCTGTCTCCCTCTGGCTTTTTTAAAGTACTGCATTTGAGAGTGTTCATATAATTCCACATACTTTTTGCTCATGCTTTTTCTCCAGATTTGAAACAGCTCTAGTTTGATAGTATGGTGAAAAGAATATTTCTTACATACACAAAGGAGTCAAGCTAATATACTCATTCACAAATTGGGTGATTTATTCATCAGCTTTATTGTTGGCTGTCCTACACAGAGCCTTTCATTCCCTCTTGGAATATTTGCTCTGTGAACTGAGGCTGAAAGACAGTACATACAGGTTTTATTAAAGGCCTGTGACAGACCAACCACTTCCGGTACATAAACACTGGGTCATGCAACACACACACACACACACACACACACACACACACACACACACAAACAATAAGCATGCTTTTTCATCTACCAGTACTTGTCCACACACACAAATTACTCACTGGCAGTCCATACTCAAACAACAAGAAATGTCTATCAACTAAACTCAATTATGCAGCACAACCCATTTCTAAATACTTGAAATAAGGCACTGAAGGCATGTTTGTCTATTGAAGCATTTGGTTAATAGTACCTGTTAAACTCAAAACTCATCTCAGAATTGACTCAAGTATAAGTTACTGTAACAGAGGAAGATACTCATATAATATGCTGATTTTTTATAATGTTCTTATGTTACTTAATATTTCTTAATAGTGCCTAAGCACGACAAATAAAGAAACAGAAGAATGAGGTATTATATTAGTTGAAAACTCTGTAGGGTTGTTTGCATAGAGGTAGAATAAAAATGTGTTAAATAAAAGAGTATATAGAGTATGTTATCTTACACAAGACATAAAAATAAGTTATACTGCTTGTATGTTTCTGTAATATGCAATTTGTGGTGACAACAATACTTTAAAAATGTCTTTATACCAGTAATAATATATGCAAAAATATTTTTAACAGTGCTTTACATTAACACCGCATACAAACCTGGCAAAAATTAAATTAAATTAAATAGTACTATAACTGACCATGAATGTAAAAATGAATCTAATGGGAAAACACAAAAATAATTTTATGCTGTTATCAGAAAACTACTAAATTATTCATATATATAAAAAGTAATCATAAACTATTTGTGGAGTGATTTTTCAGGTTAAAGAATCACATATTACTAAGTGTGTAAATAAACGTTACTGAAAGGCAGGTAGGGTGGCATCACTGTGACCTCATAGTGAGAAGGTCCTGGGTTTCGATCCCAGGTGGAGCAATCTGGGTCATTTTTGTGTGCAGTCTGCATGTCTCCCATAGTCCAAAGACTTGCTTTAGATTAATCATTTACGCTAAAGAGGCCTTCGTGTGTGAGTGTGCATATGATTGTGCGAGTGTATGTAGCCTATGATGGATTGGCACTCTGTCTAGGGTTGTTCCTGCCTTGCACCCTATCCTGCCGGCTAGGCACTGGCTCACCAAAGATCCTGTCCAAATTTTAAGCAGTTAATGATGACACAGTTTGCATCCTGACTGTTACTTTTTGTGCAGAGAAGTAGATAGGGGATATATGTTAAACTTAAATATGTAGATATCAAGAACATTCATTCATTCATCTTCACACCTACTTAATACAGATCACATACTCACACGCTCACATTGGGACACTTTAGATACACCAGTTGACTCAATGTCTTTGGAATGAGCGGCACGGTGGTGCAGTGATTGGCACAGCTCCGAGATGCCCGCTTCGATGCCGACACAGGGCTCCGCCTGTGTGGAGTTTGCATGTTCTTCTCGTGTCTGCATGGGTTTTCTCCAGGTACTCCAGTTTCCTCCCACATTCCAAAGACATGCGTGTTAGGTTAACTGGTGTTTCCAAAGTGCCCCTTAGTGTGTGAGTGTGTGTATGAGGGTGTGAATGCCCTATGATGGGTTGGCGTCCTGTCTAGGGTTGTACCTGCCTTGCACAACCCTGACCAGGATAAGTGGAGAAGGCCATGAATGAATGAATGTATGTCTTTGGAATGTGAGAGGAAGCCAGAGTATCTTGAGGACGCCCACACAGACACATCTACACTCCATACAGGAGTCTGGGCCAGGAATCGAAGGCACCATGATGGCAAATATGTGACCCAAATATCACATACAGTGGTGCTTGAAAGAACCCTTTAGAATGTTCTATATTTCTGCATAAATATGACCGAAAACATCGTCAGATTTTCACACAACTCCTAAAAGTAGATAAAGAGAACGCAGTTAAACAAAAGAGATAAAAATATTATACTTGGTCATTTATTTATTGAGAGAAAGAGAGAGAGAGAGAGAGGCCTTCAGTTGCTTAGAAGTTACCCTGGGGTCCTCTGTGACCTCACCAACTATTACAGACCTTGCTCTTGGAGTGATCTTTGTTGGTCGACCACTCCTGGGGAGGGTAACAATGGTCTTGAATTTCCTCCATTTGTACACAAATCTGTCTGACTGTGGATTGGTGGAGGTCCAAACTCTTTAGAGCTGGTTTGTAACCTTTTCCAGCCTGATGAGCATTCATCAACAACTCTTTTTTCTGAGTCTCCCTCAGAAATCTCCTTTGTTCGTGCCATGATACACTTCCACAAACGTCTAATGAAGAGCAGACTTTGATAGATCCCTGTTCTTTAAATAAAACAGGGTGCCCCCTCACACCTGATTGCCATCCCAGTGATTGAAAACACCTGCCTCTAATTTCACCTTCAAATTAACTGCTAATCCTAGAGGGTCACATACTTTTGCCACTCACTAATATGGAATATTGGATCATTTTCCTCAATCAATAAATGACCAAGTATAATATTTTTGTCTCACTTGTTTAACTGGGTTCTCTTTATCTACTTTTAGGACTTGTGTGAAAATCTGATGATGTTTTAGGTCATATTTATGCAGAAATATAGAAAATTCCAAAGGGTTCACAAACTTTCAAGCACCACTGTAGGAGGTTTTTATACTTGTATACACACTTTGATGATAGATTATTTCATACAATCCTAAAATCAATTACACAAGTGTAGAGTGAGTTCCAGTTTAGTCCTATCTGCATTCTATACATGTTTACTTGCTAACGTAGAAGTAATATTTTATAATATTATAATAAAATCTCATTATCCAAATGTACCATGGTCTGGTAAATGGTTTGTATAATGAATATTTGAATAATAGTAAGCCAATAGCACAATATACTGTAGTGGCACTGGAGAATTTCTCCCCTCACCTGCCTGTTACACCTGCTTCGCCTGCTTCACCGTGTGTAACGTTGCCTGGGTGTGCTCAAGTATGCACATGTGCAGGAAAGTTTGTAGAGTTTTTAGTTTTGTATGACTGTGTATCATTTAGATTTACGTTAATATAGTGTAATTATTTAAGCATCATTATTTTCCAATGTGACCACATGCTCATAAAACATTTGCAGTCCTGTGCAGTAGTTTAGGCTCCCCGAGTCAAAATATATTTTGTTATTTTTCTGAAACTAAAGTGGAAGTGAACATAGCCTTTGAAGATAAACTTCTGCTTCATGTCGAGTCAGTTATTTTTATTTTCAGATCCTCCGTCAGCTACTCAGAGAAGCCCATGGTTGCTAGCACGGAACTTTAGCATACTTTAGATGTGCATACAAAATACTTTAACGACATGACATACTAGTGCTAATAGCTAATGAAAAACAGACTTTAGGTCTGAAACCACAGCCACCGCTAAAAATCCCTAAAAGCTTTTTTTTCGTCTGTGCAGACCAGTATGTGTGAATAGCCACCAGAGGGGGACAGTTTTACAGTCAATAATGACACCCTCCTACCTTTTGGGTAGCCCCTCCTCTCCAACGCCTAACCTCTCTTTAATCCCACTCCCTCAGTTTCTGTGGCAACGGCTCAGAGGGGCAGGTGATGCATTGACAGGGAGCAGATGGTTCCCCGTGGAGGTAAGAATGGTCGAACAATAAGTTCATATTCAACACCCCTCTTTCACAGCTCTGCACTTTCTGTGTCTGTCTTACTCTCTCTCTTAGACTTTTAACAACATCAGCACATGTACATGTACATAGATATACAGAGAAAAATGTCTTCAAGTGCCCACGCAAAATGAAAAAGTGTTACTGTTCCTTAAAAAGCAACGTACCCAAACCTACCCTCCACCCTGTTAAACCTTCGCTCACTTTTTATTGAATTCAGTAGACACTTTCTGTCCCACCATCAGCCTGCCTATATAGAAATGGCAACAACCTTTCTGACAATATGAAACGTTCACAGTCACAATACAATTCTACTATAATGCACTCTAATATTATGCTAATATACTTAAAATATATTAATAGCACTCAGTGATATCGCCTAACATGATCTTCCACCAATAAATCTTACCAATAAAACAAGTTCATTTGCAGTTGATTAAGAACTTAATTAATTAACTGTGCTTTCACACTAAAACTCAGTTCACAACTGTCAAGTCAAGTCAAGTCAGATCTATTTATATAGCGCATTTTACAATGGAGCATTGTCTCAAAGCAACTTTACAACTGTCAACGAGGCATGTCTTATTTTCAAAGAATATATAATTTATTATTATTATAGTATAACCTGATGTGCTAATTCTGAATGGTATTATAAAAATAATGCGTTTTAACAAGACACTGGTATTGGTCTTACACATGACATACACATGTTGGTAGCACATATTTGTAAAGTGGTCTTGAAAGTTTGTGAACTTTTTTTATTGTCTGCAAAAATATGGCCTAAAACATAATCAGATTTTCATCAGAAGTTCTAAAAGTAGACAAAGTGAGCATAATTAAACACATTGAGTTAAAATGTTATACTTAGTCATTTATTTGTTCAGGAAAATGATCCAGTATTACATAACTGTGGGGGCCAAAAATATGTGAGCCTTTGCTTTCAATAACTGGTGTGACCTTCTTGTGCAGCAATAACTACAACTAAACGTTTCCACTAACTGCTGATCAGTGCTGCTCGTTGACTTGGAGAAATTTTAGCCCATTCCTCCATACAGAACAGCTTCAGCTCTGGGATGTTGTTGAGTTTCCTCACATTGCATTATTGTTCTTCAGTGTTCTAATGATGGTGGACTCATGAACATTAACATTAGCCAATGTGAGAAAATCCTTTAGTTACTTAGTAGATACCCTGGTCCCTTTGTGGCCTCACAGACTATTATATGCCCTTCGATCTTTGTTGGTAGACAGTGGACTTGCATTTCATCAATTTGTACACATTCTGTCTGACTGTGGTTTGGTGGGGTCACATGATGATCATCAAAACTTTTTGGGGGGGGGGGTCCTCAGAACTCTCCTTTGTTCGTGCCATGATACACTTCTGCAGATGTGTTGTTGATAGATCCCTGTTCTTTAATTGCAGCTGATTGTCATCCCATTGATTGAAAACATGGTGGATCAGTGAGTAGCTCTGTCGCCTCACAGTGAGAAGGCCTTGTCCGATCCCAGGTGAAGTGCTCTGGGTCTTTTCTGTGTTGAGTCTGCATGTCCTCATGTCCGCCTGGGTTTACTCCGGGTGCTTCGGTTTCCTCCCACAGTCCAAATACATGCTTTAGGTTAATTGATTACACTGAAGTGGCCCTGGTGAGTGTGTGAGCCCTATGATGGATTGGCACCCTCTCTAGTTTTGTTCCTGACCCATGCCATTGGCTAAGCACAGACTCTCCTGTGACCCTGTGCAGGATTAAGTGGATAAGAAAGTGAATGAATGATTGAAAACACCTCACACTAAATACACCTTAAATGTTTGTCTCATTTTTTAAAATTGGTTCTTTTTATCTACTTTTAGGACTTCAAAGTCTGAGACAGATACAAAATTCTATAGGGTTCACAAACTTCCTACTGCAAAAAAAAAACAGTCTAATGAAAAAAGTTTGAATGGCCATTTTATTATGATCTTTTGTGTTCCTGGAGTCCATATTACTGGGTCCAGGTTGATGTTGCATTACAGAATATGAAGACATTTTGGAATGTATTCCTCACTGCTGTGTCATCAGGAGTAAATCAATAATTATTTCTGCATTACGATGTTTATTTAGTCCATGCTGCCTCCAAGGATGCAGGGCAGAGATAAGGAGTGAGCTGGTTGGCCAACCTGAGATGCAGTTCTGATCAGATCAACAAAACACCAGTGAAGTAACGAACCCAGCTGAGACTTCAGATAAGCTACAAATGTTAGCATTATGTTGCTCTTTTCTATTAAGGGGGATGCCTAAATGGAGAATAAGCAATTGTTGAGCCATACAGCTCTCGGATGTTAGAGGAGGCATTTTATATTTGAAGTGTGACTACAATTACGAATTAGCAGTAATTCAGCACAAATCAGCATACACAAAGTGGTGAAAACAAGAGGACAGCAGAGTAAAATATATTTAAAGTCTTTAGTCGCCTCTTGATTCAATGTAAGCGCCAAAGCTGTCTTGCACTGCCACACAGGCTTAAGCGCAATGCTAAGCATCGGCTGGAGCGGTACAAAGACTTGCCATAAGACTAGATAGAGGAAACATGTTCCCTGTAGTGATGAATCTAGAAATGCATTTAGCAGGCTTTTTAAAAGTAAATCACTTCCTGTCTGAATAAACAGTAATGCCAGTTGTACAATTCATTTTGGTTGATGATATGTTCTGCAAATGATGATGCAAACACATACGGATGTTTTTCAGAATCAGTGTGTTGGAGAATCGTGTGCCTACAGCTAGATCTTTGTCCAGGTTTCTCTCTCTCTCTGTCTCTCTGTCAGTCTGTCTCTCTCACTCTCTCTGCAGGTCCCAGCTTCTCTGCAGGTGTTTATATATTATCTGGAAAATGTCTCATCACTTATTGATGATGATGGGATGTACACACCCATCTCTCGCTGCCCATTATCTTGAAAAATCCCAAGCCCCCCTCTTTATCTTCCCTTTCTTTTTTCCCTTTTTCTCCAAAGTCCTTAATAATCCACTGAACAATATGGGCCTCCACCACAGAGCAAAGCAATTCGCCTCAGGCCTGGATTGGTTTTGTGTGTGTGTGTGTGTGTGTGTGTGTGTGTGTGTGTGTCAGGGAGGGGTCATTATGGAGATCAGCTAATACATGTAAAACACTGTGGTGAAAGTATGTACCACGACTGCTTTCCCTCCTTTCTCCACTGTCCCAATTTCTGATGGTTTCAAAACCACACTTTGCCCAACACACCTGGAGTCCGCAAATTGAAGGATGAGCATTCACACACACACACACACACACACACACACACACACACACACACACACACACACACTTCGTTGTATTACTATATTTATTGCTTCCATTGACTATATGTTACTGCAGCAAAAGAACACTACACCTAACACTTATTTTAATATTTTAGTTGGACCGATAGAATTTTATTTATTTCTTTATTTATTTCAGTAAACCTACAGTTTTTTGTGATGATCAGGCAAAGTTTTCACTTTAATAAAACGTTCAGTTATTGTCACTGAATGCCCTTACAAAGATAGAAACACACACACACACACACACACACACACACACACACAGGGGCCAACTCCACATTGCCTTTACCTATACAGTGTATGGGCACTGTGGGGGGTGGGTCTCATTGAGCCTGAGGATCTGGCATAAAGCGTCTCAGCTAGGAGCCACTGAAGAGCTCAGCCTCCATAATGGAGTCACTAATAGGTGCCCATTCAGGCAAGAAAGTGTTTTCTGAAAAAGAGAAAGAAAGGAAAGTTTTGGGGAAGCGACATTCACGATGCATGGTGCCTTGTGTATGTAAAATTTATGCAGAGCTCCCTCCCCTCAAAAGCACCCCCATCTTCCCAACCCCTCCTTTGCCTCCAATTTGACCATTTAAAAGAATAAGAGAAAAAGAAGAGAATAACAAGTAATCAGCAAAAGGTTTTATGGAGAGTTTGGCGTTTCCTTTTCTTGTCCACTGTAGATGCAATGAATAGGCTGACCAAAGTAAGCTGAGGCCTCAGACGAGATATGGCTGCCTGTTCACTATTCTTTCATGCTAACGAATGCTTCCTATCTCTGTCTCTGCTCTCTGTTTTCTTACTCCACAATCCATTACAAGGTCAGTAAGCTGGGAAAACTGAAAACTGAAAACTTAAACCTTCCACATAGTCCTCTATATACACTTTAGATTCATTATTTTATCTGTCCAAAAAAACATTTAAATGGGATACATTGAAAACAGGTTTTCTCAGTTAGTTAAAGGGACAGCATTTCTATTTAATTTTAGATTTTAATGTAATTTTGGAATAATGCTTTATTTCGCTTCACTGGGGATGTGGGCAGCAAAAGAGTACACTACATGGCTAAAAATGTGTGGATACCAGATTGTCACATTTGATGATATAACTGCCTGCAATCTTCTGGGAGGCTTTCCACTAGATATTGTAATATAAATGCAGGCATTTGCTTCCATCAGCCACAATAACATTAGGGAAGTTGTGCATTGATGTTGGGCACTGGGGCGTTGCTAGGGTTTCAGGAGATTGGGGGCTTAGCTCAGACACGTGTAGGGGGGTCCACGGAGGTCCTCCACTGACTTTTTAATGTTTTAATGCTCTATCTTGATGACTAATAAAAAGATCAGGTGAAATTTTGTGCTGCTGCTTGACCATAGTAACTGAATCTATGATGCGCCTGATAAAAATTGTATTAGCTTGTTTCCAGTGGCAACCAAGGACAAAGGCTTTTTGCAGACCTCACAATTCAGTTACATTTTATGGGTTTCTGTATCATACTGCTTTTTGGAAATAGCTGTTTTTAGCATATGAACTACAGTGGTGCTTAAGAGTTTGTGAACCCTTTAGAATTTTCTATATTTCTGCATAAATATGATCTAAAACATCATCAGAATTTCACACAAGTCCTAAAAGTAGATAAAGAGAACCCAGTTAAACAAATGAGACAAAAATATTATTAACTTGGTCATTTAGTTATTGAGGAAATATTCATCCAATATTACATATCAGTGAGTGGCAAAAGTATGTGAGCCTCTGCTTTCAGTATCTGGTGTGAACCCCCCCTGTGCACACAACTGCAGCTAAACGTTTCCTGTAGCTGTTGATCAGTCCTGCACACCGGCTTGGAGGAATTTTAGCCCATTCCATACAAAACAGCTTCAGCTCTGGGATGTTGGTGGGTTTCCTCACATTAGCTGCTCGCTTCAGCTCCTTCCACAACATTTCCATTGGATTAAGGTCAGGACTTTGGCTTGGCCATTCCAAACCATGAACTTTATTCTTATTTAACCATTCTTTGGTAGAACGGCTTGTGTGCTTAGGGTCGTTGTCTTGCTACATGACCCACCTTCTCTTGAGATTTTCCTTTAGAATTCTCTGATATCATTCAGAATTCATTGGTCCATCAATGATGGCAAGCCGTCTTGCCCAGATGCAGCAAAACAGGCCCAAACCATGATACTACCACCAGTATGTTTCATAGATTTGGTGGCTGATAATGGCACAATCTTTAACATTTCCTCTTCACTGGCCAGGGACATTTACAGTGACCTGGTGGCCCATTATGTTCCTTCCTCCGCTTCTCTTTTTTGGTAAGATTAAACCTTCCTTTATTAACAAAGATGAGTTAATTTTTATAGATTCTCTACAAAAGAGATTAAATACATTTCTATTCTACACAAAAGTAGTGCATCATATAGCCTGTACTACAGTATTGTATATTCTGCTGTAATATACACTCATTCACATATACACTCACACTCGCTGTTGGGATTGAATGAAACTTTATATCTATGAATGTAATGATGATATACAGTATGTAAGTGATTACAATATTAGAGCGAAAGGATAAGCAGGAAAATTGGGAAAAACTGTACAATTGAAAGGAGGCTCTAGTACCCCGCTGGGCCACTTCTATCCTGGGTAGATTATGAGATAGGGTTGACATGGAGGAATACAGGTTCAGTATGATATCCTGTGGCACATTTGCCTACATGTATTGTAGCCGGGCCTGTAGATCCTCCACACTCATACAGTGGGGCAAAAAAGTATTTAGTCAGCTACTGATTGTATGAGTTCTCCTACTTAGAAAGATGAAAGGTCTGTAATTTTCATCATAGCTACACTTCAACTATGAGAGACAAAATGAGAAAAAAATCCAGTAAATCACATTGTAGAATTTTTGTTGTAAATTATGGTGGAAAATAAGTATTTGGTCAATAAAAAAAGTTCTACTGAATACTTTGTAACATAACCTTTGTTGGCAATGACAGAGGTCAAACGTTTCCTTCACCAGGTTTGCACACACTGTAGCTGGTATTTTGGCCCAATCCTCCATGCAGATCTCCTCTAGAGCAGTGATGTTTTAGGGCTGTCGCTAGGCAACATGGACTTCACAAATGTTCTATGGGGCTGAGGTCTGGAGACTGGCTAGGCCACTCCAGGACCTTGAAATGCTTTTTGCTTGAAATGCTTGAAATGCTTGAAATGCCACTCCTTCATTACCCGAGCGGTGTGTTTGGGATCATTGTCATGCTGGAAGACCCAGCCACATTCCATCTTCAATGCTCTTACTGATGGAAGGAGGTTTTGGCTTAAAATCTCACATGGCCCTGTTCATTCTTCCCTTAACACGGATCAGTCGTCCTGTCCCCTCTGCAGAAAAACCGCCCCAAATTATGATGTTTCCACCCCCATGCTTCACAGTAGGTATGGTGTTCTTTGGATACAGCTCAGTATTCTTCTTCCTCCAGCTGAGTTTTTCCCAAAAAGTTTTATTTTGGATTCATCTGACCACATGATATTCTCCCAATCCTCTTCTGGATCATCCATATGCTCTCTGGCAAACTTCAGATGGGCCTGGACACGTACTGGCTTAAGCAGGGGGGCACACCTGGCAGGATCTGAGTCCCTCTCGGCGTAGTGTGTTACTGATGGTAGCCATTGTTACTTTGGTCCCAGCTCTCTGCAGGTCATTCATCAGGTCCCTCCGTGTAGTTCTGGGATTTTTGCTCACCATTCTCATGATCATTTTGACCCACGGGATGAGATCTTGCATGAAGCCCCAGATTGAGGGAGATTATCAATGGTCTTGTATGCCTTCCATTTTCTTACAATTGCTCCCACAGTTGATTTATTCACACCAACCTGCTTGCCTATTGTAGATTCACTCTTCCCAGCCTGCTGCAGGTCTACAATTTTCTTCCTGGTGTCCTTCCACAGCTCTTTGGTCTTGGCCATGGTTGAGTTTGGAGTCTGACTGTTTTGAGGCTGTGGAGAGGTGTCTTTTATACAGATAACAAGGTCAAACAGGTGCTATTAATACAGGTAACAAGTGGAGGACAGAAGGACAGAACTCTTAAAAAAGAAGTTACAGGTCTGTGAGAGCCAGAAATCATGCTTGTTTGTGGGTGACCAAATACTTATTTTCCACCATGATTTACAATTAATTTCTTTAAAAATCCTACAGTGTGATTTCCTGGATTTTTTGTCTCATTTTGTCTCTCATAGTTGAAGTGTAGCTATGATGAAAATTACAGACCTCTCTCATCTTTCTAAATAGGAGAACTTGCACAATCAGTGGCTGACTAAATACTTTTTTGCCCCACTGTAGGTTGGCAAAGCTGGCATCCCAGCTGATCCCATAAATGCTTGATTGGCAATAAATATGGCAACAAATCTCTCACCAACAGGTACATTACCCAAAAGTAGCCTCTGAGAACCTTTTTTATATGGCAGCGGGAGAAGCAATTTTAAACCATCTTGTGGCAAAACCCAGTGACTTATCAGAGCACACCTTTCAACAGGAATTTGATAGGACTGTTTCATCGTTTGTATTTCACAAAAAGAAGAGGATATTGTTGAAGTTGACCATATTGATGATTTCCATTTCTTGCTCTCATGAAAATAACAATCTTATGGCTCCATTAGGTGGTCATCCCTCAGTTCTGCAAAATAGGGGTCCTGATGGGATTGCAGTTCACAAAAGAGGAGCATACACTCACTCCAGATTAACTATGTGACATGCATTTCAGACAGTATACAGTATTATAAAGCAAACAGCTACAGTTCATGTATGTGCTGTAACAGCACAGAGTACAGCACTCCAAAGGTAGAGAGCATTGTGTAAACTAGAGAGGTGCATTTCCTGAATAAAATGCGAGTGTGATTGCCACTCTGCAATGGTCGACCCTGAGTGTACCTAAGGGGCGCCATGGGCATCATGTCACCTCAGATTGCACCCGGGACCAAGCCTGCTGAATTTCATGCCCGTAGGTCAAAAACTGACTGAGTTATAGTCAATGCCCTGCCACGGGCCCCAGTGCCCAGCCAGGGGACCTTAGGTGTCCCATGGGCATGACATGCTACCTCAGATTGCACTCCCAACCAAGCCTGCTGAATTTCGGGCCCATAGGTTGAAAACTGATTGAGTTATGGTCAATGATCCGTTATTTCCCATATGACAGTGTAGCTTGGTTGCTCTGGTTGTGCTGCATCCCTCTGGTCTTGTCGGTATACCTGATCTGGCAGACCATAGAAAGCCAGCTAAATATCGGTGTCATATAGAGCAAGGGTGGCATTGCAATTGGGGTCCCCTTGGTGGCTGATGACGGCACACGTGGTCACATTCCCTCCAGAGAAATTTCCTCCTAGTTTCAGATGGTATCAGTACTTTACATTTTGTTGCTTCTCTGTTTACTCTCAGAAGAAGATACACCAAACAAACTGTGCACATTTCAAAAGGACTACAGTATGGACATACTGATTAATGCATCAAAATTCACTCAACCACAAAATGTTTAAACTATGTGCTGTTTTCATTCTGTCTGTGTGAGCTGCTATACAGACAGAATGTGCTGCTCGCAGAGCAGAGGAGATGCAGAGAGAGATGTGCCTCTCGCTCATGGGCAGTTTTGGCAATTCTTTTGTGTGGTAAGTATCTTTGGTTTATACAAAAAGTTACCAGATTTCTAGCTAATAGATTACTATTGCTATTATGTTTCGTTGAAAAAAACTCCAAAAGGAGTCTGAGAAGTCAATAAATCTTGCAACAAAATATCTACGTTGTCGACATGGCAGCAGTTGATTGTGAATAGGTCTTTGGTACCCAGCATGCAGTGGTGCTTGAAAGTTTGTGAAGCATTTAGAATTTTCTATATTTCTGCATAAATATGACCTAACCCATCATCAGATTTTCACACAAGTCCTGAAAGTAGATAAAGAGAACCCAGTTAAACAAATGAGACAAAGATATTATACTTGGTCATTTATTTATTGAGGAAAAATGATCCAATATTACCTATTAGTGAGTGGCAAAAGTATGTGAGCCTTTGCTTTCAGTATCTGGTTGTGACCCCCCTGTGCAGCAAAAACTGCAGCTAAACGTTTCCTGTAGCTGTTGATCAGTCCTGCACACTGGCTTGGAGGAATTTTAGCCCATTCCTCCGTACAGAACAGCTTCAGCTTTGGATCAAAACAGGCCCAAACCATGATACTACCACCACCATGTTTCACAGATGGGATAAAGTTCTTATGTTGGAATGCAGTGTTTTCTTTTATCCAAACATAACGTTTTTTTTAAACTAAAAAGTTCTATGTCGGTCTCATCCGTCCACTAAACATTCTTCCAATAGCCTTCTGGCTCGTCCACATGATCTTTAGCAAACTGCAGACGAGCAGAAATGTTCTTTTTGGAGAGTAGTGGCTTTCTCCTTGTAACCCTGCCATGCACACCATTGTTGTTCAGTGTTCTTCTGATGGTGGACTCATGAACATTAAGTGAACATTATGTGAGAGAGGAATTCAGTTGCTTAGAAGTTACCCTGGGGTCCTTTGTGAAATCAGCAACTATTACACACCTTGCTCTTGGAGTGATCTTTGTTGGTCGACCACTCCTGGGGAGGGTAACAATGGTCTTGAGTTTCCTCCATTTGTACACAATCTGTCTGATTGTAGATTGGTGGAGTCCAAACTTTTTAGAGATGGTTTTGTAACCTTTTCCAGCTTGATGAGCATGAATAACTCTTTTTCTGAGCTCCACAGAAATCTCCTTTGTTCGTACCATGATACACTTCCACAAACATGTGTTGTGAAGAGCAGACTTTGATAGATCTCTGTTCCTTAAATAAAGCAAGGTGCCCCCTCACACCTGATTGTCATCCCATTGATTGAAAACACCTGACTATAATTTCACCTTCAAATTAACTGCTAATCCTAGAGGTTCACATACTTTTGCCACTCACTAGTATGTAATATTGGCTAATTTTACTTAATTAATAAATGACAAAGTATAATATTTTTGTCTCATTTGTGTAACTGGGTTCTCTTTGTCTACTTGTAGGACTTGTGTAAAAATCTGATGATGTTTTAGGTCATATTTATGCAGAAATATAGAAAATTCTAAAGGGTTCACAAACCTTCAAACACCACTGTATACCCATATACCTTCTGAATGGATGCAAACACCAACTACATACACTATATTGACAGAGGGTTTGTGGACACACAACAAAGTACATCCAAAACCTGGGTATTAGTACGGAGTTTGTCCCCAACAGCCTTTGTTCTTCTAAATCCATGACACACAAATGAATACTGAACTTAGAAACTCAGCCATAAGAAATGACAACTGGGGAATAAGAAATACCAACCATATACAATTTGGTGCACACTCTTTTTTAATTACACCCACCCAGCTCTGTTTTTGTGAGTTATCAGTGCTTAAAAAACATCCAGTACTTTTAAACCATCCTTGCCCCAGCTCGGATTTACCAGCAACTGCTGGAGTCCTTCCACCTGGTCCTGACCTATCCACAGAGCCTTGCTTTTATCCCAGTTGACTTTAGCAGAGAATGCCTTCTGATATACCTCTAGAGCCTCTCATAAAACGTTGATGTCTTACACCATTGGTGTAAGCTGAGAAAGCATCCCCTGGACCCTGCCAAACCCCTAAAAGATAAAAGTGATTTAACCTCTCTCAATGGCAACAAAGCAGTAGTTTAGTAGCTAATTTGTACAGCTGACCTGATAATGGGCAGCCTTGTCTAATTCCTCACAAAACTAGTACTGGTCAGTTCAAACCACCCCACCTGAACTTTACAAGAGACCCCTGCATACAGCAAATGCACCAAACTAAAAAATACACATCTGTAATGTCAACAGCAATAAGTGCATTAAAAATATTCATGAACAACCTGATCAAAAACTTTTTCTTGACTGAGAGAAATCAAACCAAAAGTTCTGTCAGAACACGTACAAAGGATCACCCCATCTCGAATTCTGCATTCACAAATTACCTCATAGATATCACACTTCAGTTCCAAAAATGCTTGAAAAAGTCCTCTGGCACACCAATAATTCCTGGAGACCTCCTAGAGCATAGCTTCCCCACCGCAATAGAAAGTTACTGCACTGTGATCTCAGTATCTAAGGCCTTCCGGGATTCAAAGTTCAGTTTGGAGCAGCCATTGGAGCAGCTGTTGAGCACAGTCTGGTTCACAGCATTATGCAGTGTAAAGAGCACAATAGGAATCCAGCACATGCTGGCGCATACAGTATCTGCAAGGTTGGTGGTCACTTTTCCATCAAGGGTAAGGAGACAAGCCAAACCTTCAAGAAGGCTCTTTGGGGCACACACACACACACACACACACACACACACACACACACACACACACACCTGTGTATATATATATATATATATATGTATATACATATATATATATATATATATATATATAAATATATATATATATATATATATATATATATAGCAGAGGTCTGAGATTTCCAACTGTGCCCCTGCCCCCCCATAGAGATCACTACTAAGAAGGGACATAAGTAAATAATACAAAAATGCTGCCTCCGTATTGTGAACTGGGGAGGAATAAAGGGAAAACCTGGGAGAGCATATTGTGCTGATTGTCATGATGCTGAAGCCAGCACACTTCTTGAATGGATAACTAACATCCCAGCAAGGGGGCTTAGGCTGAGATGAAGCTTCTGCCTGGAGTAATCTGTCCTTGTAGGGTTTCTGCTCTCCTGCTGAACAGAGATCTACTCGCTTTTGTCTGCACTAGCTCATAGCAATTCACCATGAAGTGTTAAGATTTTATTGTCAGAAATATATATATATATATATATATATATATATATATATACACAGTGCCTTGCAGAAGTATTCGGCCTCTTTGAACTTTTCAACCTTTTGCCACATTTCAGGCTTTAAACATAAAGATATGAAATTGTAATTTTTTGTGAGGAATCAACAACAAGTGGGACACAATCGTGAAGTGGAACGAAATTTAATGGATATTTTAAACTTTTTTTAGAAATAAAAAAAAACTGAAAAGTGGGGCGTGCAAAATTATTCGGCCCCCTTGCGTTAATACTTTGTAGCGCCACCTTTTGCTGCGATTACAGCTGCAAGTCGCTTGGGGTATGTCTCTATCAGTTTTGCACATCGAGAGATTGAAATTTTTGCCCATTCTTCCTCGAGCTCAGTGAGGTTGGATGGAGAGCGATTGTGAACAGCAGTTTTCAGCTCTTTCCACAGATTCTCGATTGGATTCAGGTCTGGACTTTGACTTGGCCATTCTAACACCTGGATACGTTTGTTTGTGAACCACTCCATTGTAGATTTTGCTTTATGTTTTGGGATCATTGTCCTTGTTGGAAGATAAATCTCCGTCCGTCTCAAGTCTTTTGCAGACTCCAACCAGGTTTTCTTCCAGAATGGTCCTGTAATTGGGCTCCATCCATCGTCCCATCAATTTTAACCATCTTCCCTGTCCCTGCCTGAAGAAAAGCAGGCCCAAACCATGATACTGCCACCACCATGTTTGACAGTGGGGACGTGCGTTCAGGGTGATGAGCTGGTGTTGCTTTTATGCCAAACCATAACGTTTTTGCAATTGTGGCCACAAAGTTCGTCTGACCAGAGCACCTTCTTCCACATGTTGGTGTGTCTCCCAGGTGGCTTGTGGGCAAAAAACCCTTTCATGGATATCTTGAAAAAATGGCTTTCTTCTTGCCATCTTCCATAAAGGCAGATTTGTGCAGTGTACGACTGATTGCTGTCCTATGGACAGAGTCTCCCACCTCAGCTGTAGATTCTCTGCAGTTTCATCCAGAGTGATCATGGGCCTCTTGGCTGCATCTCTGATCAGTCTTCTCCTTGTTTGAGCTGAAAGTTTAGAGGGGACGGCCGGGTCTTGGTGAGATTTGCAGTGGTCTGATACTCCTTCCATTTCAATATGATCGCTTGCAACAGTTGCTCCTTGAGATGTTTAAAAGCTTGGGAAATCTTTTTGTATCCAAATCCGGCTTTAAACATCTCCACAACAGTATCTCGGACCTGCCTGGGGTGTTTCCTTGGTCTTCATGATGCTCTCTCTGGCCTTTAAACAGAATTCTGAGACTTATCACAGAGCATTGTGCATTTATACGGAGACTTGATTACACACAGGTGTGATTTCTATTTATCATCATCAGTCATTTAGGTCAAACATTGGATTCATTCAGAGATCCTCACTGAACTTCTGGAGTCGCGTTTGCTGCACTGAAGTAAAGGGGCTGAAATTTTTGCAAAAACGCCCACCTAAATTTCGGTCCACTTCACGATTGTGTCCCACTTGTTGTTGATTCGTTCACAACCAAAAAATGTACAATTTCATAACTTTGTGGTTTGAGCCTGACATGTGGCAAAAGGTTGAAAATTCAAGGGTGCCGAATACTTTTGCAAGGCAGTGTATATATATGTGTATATATATGTGTATATATATCTATATATATATATATATATATATATATATATATATATATATATATATATATATATGATGCAAAATATATATATATTCCTTATTTAAGGTTTTTTTTATTTATTTAAGTGGTCACTGCACTACTCTAGTATATCTGTTTCTCAGCATGCTTTGTTAGTACCCTTTACTCTGTTCTCTAATGGTCAGGACCCCACAGGATGCCCACAGATCAGGTACTATTTGGGTGGAGCATCATTCTCAGCACTGCAGTGACCCTGACGTGGTGGTGGTGTGTTAGTGTGTGTTGCGCTGATGCGAGTGGATCAGATATAGCAGTGTTGCTGGAGTTTTTAAAACACCTCAGTGTCACTGTTAGATGGTAAACAGTCCACCAGCCAAAAATGCTCAGCCACCAGCATCCTGTATGCAGAGTCCCGTGAGCACTGATGAAGGATTAGACAATGACTAACACAAACTGTGCAGCAACAGAAGAGCTGCTGTCTCTGACTTTACATCTACATGGTGGAACAATAAGGTGAATGTCTCTAATATTAGTGAGTGAACAGTGTTTTAAAACTTCAGCAGCACGGCTGTGTCTGATTGTACTAGCTCAACACACTCCACCACCACATCAGTGTGACAGCAGATCTGAGAGTGATCCACCACCCAAATAGTGCCTGATCTGTGGTGATCCTGTGGGGGTATATTAGACCATTACAGAACAGCATGTAGAGAAACAGATGGACTGCACTCCGTAACTGTAGAACTAGAAAGTGATGTGACCACTAAATCTGAAATAAAGAATAAGAACAATATAAATGGAAAAATACAGAATGCCTAGGACTTGCACAGTACTTTATGATAATACATGATCATTCATGATTGACCCAAGTAGGGTAAAATAAGTAATAAGGGAGCAAAATCACACAACATTATTTTAATACATTTCAATAATTTTCTTTCACATTTGTTGATAAACCGGAGATCTTCTGCCCATCTTTTCTTCTCACAAACCAGACTTACAAGGATGCTGGTTTTGTACCAAATCATGATTACAATCACATGTTGTCATCGCCTGTTTACAAATCACTAGACCTAAAATGCCCCGCCCCAACTTTTTTGGAATGTGTTGCAGGCCTGAAATGCAGGAATGGATGATTATTAACGAATTAAATTAAGTTGAATTAAAATAACCATGAAATATCTTAGGTTCATACTGTCTGCAAGGAAATAAAAGTCAAAGTAAATGTAAGAAATATTGCAAAAAAAATTTATTTCCATTTTTTACATACTGTCCCAACTTTTTCTGATTAGGGTCCAAAATTGATCCTGGGTATAGTCTTATATTCTCTTAATTATACTGTTCTTATATAGTAAACTGTTCTTATATAACAAATAATAGTTATTTTTTAAAACGTGTTATTATCCTCACTTAACAAGAGTGAATGAAAGCAAGACTGAATGTAACTCTAAAATATCTATATATATTTCTCCCTTTCTATATATCTCCCTCCTGTAACTACGGAACAAGTTAGAAGTTGTTGTACAGTCCTGCAATCTTGTTAATGGTTCACCGCTGATTTTGAGTTCAGCAGAGCAGAGATGGGAAACAGACAAACAATCCTTGAAAGACATTAAAACTAATAAGGTCTGGTTAAAATGAATGATAGCCTGCAATTACACAAGCACACACACACACACACACACACACACACACACACACACAGGATGTTACAGGGTGGCTGGTTTGGACCCAGTTGCAGAGTAATATTGGTTTCAATATCTGGGAAGCCCAAAGAGAAAGGACCTTTATACTGTATTCTGCCGGGGTCTCATGCTACACATGGCATCAGTGATTGTTATTAGTCACTGTGCTCTTAATCAATAACTAATTACATTTTCTGTTTTCTCTCCGAGCTGTGTTCCGGTACCAGTTCCAGCCCCACACATGATGTTCATCCGCTTCAGCTTCACTCAAGCTGCTTCCATCATCAGCTCCAGCCCCATCATACCTGGGCCACCAGAGGGCAGTAATTCTCTCCCTCCTCTGGTTATCTGGAGTATCTGCATCTGGAGTAGTTTTCTAATGCAGTAGCCCATCTGCTTCAAGGTTCGATGTGTTGAGCATTTAGAGATGCCCGAGTAAGAGACGGGCTTGACCTGGGAGACATGGAAAAACAGATGAATGCTTACTTTTTAAGTAGGTTTAACCGGATACATGATGATACGCTTGATTACCTTATCTATTGGAAATGGCTTGATGAACCGAGGTGCCAACTTCCTGGTCTCGACATGGAGCGAGATGTTGGCGAGCCGAGAGCCAGACGTGTTGACCAGGGACGAAGGAAAGTGCTGGTCTCTGGTTGCGGTTGGCTGAGAACTGAGCAGCACCACAGGCCTTGAGGAGGGCCTTCCTGGTGGTCTTCCAGGACCTATGGCAGCAGACCTATGGTGTTCGATGGAGGGAACTGCCACTTTGGATTCCAGGTTCGGGAAAAGAGGCGGAAGGTAGCCCAAGGAGGCCTCGAAGAGAGAAAGGCCCATGGCGGAGTTGGTGAGCGTGTTGTGTGCATACTCTGCCCAGGCCAGCTGAGAACTCCACTTGGAGGGATCCTTGGCAGACAAGCACCTCAGAGTGGTCTCCTGGTTGGCCTTCTCGGCTTCCCCGTTGGACTGCGGATGAAACCCTGACGTCAGGCTGACCTTGGCCCAAGGGCCTTGCAGAACAATCTCCAGACCTGAGACTGAATTGGGGCCCCCAATCCGAAGGGATGCCGTGGAACTTGAAAATCTGGTCGACCAGGATGTCGGCCATCTCAGACGCTGTGGGGAGCTTGGGTAGGGTGAGCCCTGTGACGAAGTCAGCCACGATGTGATTCCAGGGACATCTGGGAATGGAGAGCAGATGCAGGAGTCCAGCTGGGGCCTGGTGAGAGCTCTTGGTGCGGGCGCATGTCAGGCAGGCCGCCATGAATTCCGTAGTGTCGATGTCCATGGCCAACCAGAAGTGACGCTGGAGGAGAGCCAAGGTCCTGGGGTATACAGGGTGGTCCGTGTACCTGGACTCATGGCCCTACTGGAGAGCCGCAGTCCAAGCCAAAGTGGGCACGTAGAGGCGGCCTGGTGGTCCAACCCCAGGTCGGGATCTGTCCTCTGCACCTCCCTGATGACCTGCTAGACCTCCCACATGAAGTGAGCGATGAGGCGGTCGGCTTTCAAGATGGCATGGGGCCATCGGAACCCTCTGGGGTGAACTGGCACAAGAGCACATCAGACTTGATGTTATGAGCCCCTGGCCAGTAGGTGAGGGTGAAGTTAAAGCGGCCAAAGAAGAGGGCCCACCTGGCCTGCCTCGATGTATGAGAGTTTGTGATGGTCGGTCCAGACAACTAAGGGTTGTTCCGCGCCCTCAAGCTGGTGCCTCCATTCCTCGAGAGCCAGCTTGGCCTCCAATAGCTCACACTTGCCCACATCATAATTGCGCTCGGCTGGGGAGAGGTGTCTGGAAAAGAAGGCACAAGTGTGCAGTCGGTTGTCCGGGGCTATGCATTGGGACAGGACGACCCCTATGCCAGTGTCCAATGCGTCAACCTCCATGATAAATTGCCAGCTGTGATCTGGTTGAGCCAGGACGGGAGTGAACAATTGCTGTTGAGACCTCGGTAGTCAATACATGGCTGAAGAGTCCCATCCTTCTTTGAAGAAGAAAAAACTGGACCCCAGAGGCGAAGAAGAGGGTCGGATACGGCCGGCTTCCAGGCACTCGGCAATGTACCCCTCCATGGCCTCCCTTTCTTCACAAGACAGCTGGTACAATTGGCCGGAGGGCAGTGGGGCGCTTGCTGAACACTAGGCCGAGGTTGTGGTAAGGTTGGGGGACTTGGGAGAGGTACCTAAAGGAGTCTGTCCAGGGCATAAGTTCTTGTGGGAGTGTCCAAGGCCTTCATCTGGGTGCCGAGCTGGGTCGCAAGGTCTTGATCAATAAGGTTCTCCTCTGAACCGGAGACGATCAGGGTGTTGACCTGGTGCGAGGACCCAGGCAGATACAGAGTAGCCGGAATCGTGAAGAAGGCTCAGTCTGAGCAAGGGGATTTAGTGCTAGGGCTCACCAGGACCCCCAGACTCGGACAGGCCCGACTGGAGTGCGGGGTCATTCCAGCCGGTGTCCGCGACCAACAACCAGAACTCCACAGCATAGTCCAAGACAGTGCGGAAGCCTTGTGGAAGGCCGATGAGGCTACTCGACACCGCTTCGCCATGACTAGGGTGGTCAAAAACCCCTCTGAACCGATGAACAAAACTGGCGAATGAGAGATTATCAAAACCACTCTGGGAGAGCACGGCCTCAGCCCATGTCAAGGCCTTACCCCAAAGGATACCTTCAAAGCATCGGAGACGAAAGCCATGGAATGCTGCCAGAGGACCAGGTCACACTGCACCAGAAACCCCCGGCACATGGACAGGTCCCCTGCGAACGGCTCTGGATGGGTGATGGGAGGCTCCATGCCCGCAGATCCTACTGGGCGAGTTGAGGAAGAGTTAGGAGTCGGCGGTCCAGTTGGGGTGTTCAGAGGGGGAGGAGGGTCCCGAATGTCGCCGGAGACGGGGAAGTCTGGCTCCCAGCCGCAAGGAAAGTGTTCTGGGGAGGAGAAAGAAGCAAGTGATTAAGTTTACTGTTCACAGCCAAAATTTACTGATTAAAGAGGCGATTAGATTCCAGCAGGGATGCCAGCAGCTTGTCGTACTGTTGAAGCCAGGCCTGCTGGCAATCCAAGTCCATATTGACCAGCAACAAAGGGGTTGTCTGTTGATCTGCGGGTTCCGTGTTGGCCAGATTGTTCTGTTAGGTGGGATATAGGATCCCACAGACTATTTTTAGAGGAACCCAACTTGCAAACCAACAAACAAGCCGTCGACAACAATGTAAGGTAAATGGGGTGTTTATTAATCAACCAGAGCAAGGGTGTATGTGTAAAGATGTGTATGGTACCAGCATGGAGATGGAGTCCAGGAGGACGGCGATGGACGTGCAAGAAACGAAAACCAGAAGCAGAGATGCGGCGGCTTTGCGATGCTTGCTTCCGGAACGGAGGAGAACCGAAGCTAGCAAGAAGAGAGACTGGCTGTGAGTACCATGAGAACATAAGACGGCATGAGGGCCGAAAGTACCAGAGCTACGAACTAGGATAATGTGTGAAAATGTACTGGAGGTAGCGCAATGCTACGGCTAAGCTAGGCTAGGCTAGCGAGATAACAACAACAACAGAGCCATGTACCATATAAGACAAAGTACAATCTGGCAATGAGTGGCAGATCGATCGGCGTTTATGAAGGCTGTCTTGATGAGAGGAGATGATGATCAGGTGTGGAAAAGTCGGGAGGAGTGGAGAACGGGAGCCAATCGATCTGTGGAAGCAAGCATAAACACACAAGCACAAGGCACTTGCAAAACGTAATTAAATGGAAGGTAAGGGAGCATCGGAAAATCAACAAACGAACAAAAAGCGAAGCGGACCCAGGGCGAGCCCTAACATCTTACCCATTCTGATGCTCAGTTTGAACATCAGCAGGCCATCTTGACCATGTCTACATGTTTAAATGCATTGAGTTTATGACCTGTGATTGGCTGATTAGATATTTGCATTAAGGGACAGTTGAACAGAGGCACCTCATGAAGTGGCCAGTTAATGTGTATTTATTGTATAACTGAAGGAAGGTCGTTCCTCTTCAGGACCTCCCTAATAAATTGACTTCACCCCTAGCACTCCCGATGGCAGAAACTAGCATTGCCTGAGTCTAAAATCCACCACCCTTTGGCACACATGCATGCACATGCCATAATCAGCTCTGATTTCTGGAATTGATAGGGTGCATTGTTTCCTGAGAGCGTCTCTGTAAATCCTTCGTAATAAAATTAGGCAGAGCAGATTTCTGTATAAAGCTAGACAGAATCTTGTCCATGTCCACTCTACCAGCACAGTTACTCAAAAGCCCTTTGTCCTCTGCCCTGTGTGTGTGTGTGTGTGTGTGTGTGTGTGTGTGAGTGAGTGAGTGAGTGAGTGAGTGAGTGAGTGAGTGAGTGAGAGAGAGAGAGAGAGAGAGAGAGAGAGAGAGAGAGAGAGAGAGAGAGAGAGAGAGCGCGTCATGGGCCACTTTGATGATACACATTATGGTACCCATTTTTATGTTTTACCAAAATTCTAGCTATATTTTCTTTTGAACTTTGTAAGCACAGAGTTTATTGGCTACATTAATATTATGTCAATGGAAAATGCTCACAATGATAGAACGACAAAGATTTCAAACATGTAATCACAAAAGTGATAGCATAAACTGTGCTCTAGTAGATCACTGTTATTACTAGTCCAATTTTTCCAATCCAGACAAACATAGTTTTGGTACTTGGGTGTTTTGTGTCATGCTTTTTTTAACTTTAACATTGGTAGATGGAAAACCCTTTTGAGAACAGGATACATCTCCCACTGAGTACGGTGGTAATAATTAACAGTATTAATGCACACACATTCATTCCAGAGGCTACAGTTCCACATTGCTTGCAGCTGAACAATTGTTCTCATGGAACGAAAGCAGAAAGGAAGGTGGAAAAGGGGATTTTATAGAGTGGGAAAAGACTACAAATACACACATTTTGATACTGGAAGGTCTCTGGGTGAGTTAGGAGAACATCAAACCTAACCATGAATACCAGGGAGAAACACAGTAGGCATTTCTACCGCGGGCAGATGCAATTCCTGAACAGAAAGCACAGCTCTACTCGTCCCTTCTTTCATGTTCAACGATTTGGGAGACATGTCGACAGCAAGCCCTTGCTGGTCAGCTCACAGCAGCCCTGGCCTCTGGAATACATGGTGAGTCTTTTAAATGAATCTGATCTCTGTATACGACATGAAAACAACAACTGAACTTTGCTCTATCTTTAAAAAAAAGACAGCAGACTATTTCTCCGATCAAAATCAGATCAGAGCATTTGCCCAGGCGTCTGAATCTAATGAATGATAAGCAGGTTCACTACTGGTGTGCTCATGTTTCCAAAGGTCAGTTGCTAGCAGAGCAGCTTTCAGTTATATGTCTCCCAGAGAGCCTCCAGATTCAGGCCGCCTGCTAAATCCTACTCTGTCTTTTGTGTTGTTAGTCTTCACCATATTGATCTCTGATGCTACCAGATTAGTACAAAAAACAGGATTCTGTTGGCTATGGAGATCCCCCTCTGATTTTGCAGTCTCTCTTTTGGGGTCACAGAGTCTGTGAAGCCAGCATGACCCTCCAACTAAACACACACACACAATCATCCCACCAGAGCCAGTGAGTACAAACCCCATTAAAGGAGATTCCCTGGGTGCCCACAGTCACCCTTCACTGTTGCTGACCTAGAGAGCGAAGGTGGGCTACTGTTTTTTTGTGTCGGTTTTATCCTCATCCCTTGCCATGCTGAGGAGCACAGCTTGTGTTCATTGTAGCCACTTAATGGGGTTGCAGTTTAGGGACCTCTTTGTTTTGGTGGAAAGGATTTCCTCATCTGCTCTATGTCCCATTGTGTCGTGATTGATGTTCCATGTTGTCATGTTTGTGTGCAGACATTGTCAGGGTGTGGCCTGCCTGTCCTGGTTTAGTAATTCTCTTGTTGCATTGGATGTCTTTGTAACGTAGTTTGTCAGAAACAACTTCTCTGTAAGTTCATTCATGATCTATTGGTTAATAATGAATGTATTGGAACCAGGTCATGTAATTTAATCCTATAAAGGGGAATTCGGTCAAGCAGCCACAGGTATGCTGTCTAAATGAGAGAGGTGGTGGGAGCCAAATGTTATTAAAAGTAAACAGAACTAAAAAAAGAGAGAATATAGTTGGTTGAGCATTAATCAAAATGAATATGTGTATAACTGTTGCTTAGCTTAATTAGTTAATCTCAGAATTCGTCCAGTTGTGATATCAAAACTTCAATGATCCATTCCTCAAACCACTTAATGAAGGCTTTTGACTCAAGTACTAACGTAACTGCAGATTTGGATTCACATGCAAGAGATATAACCGCAGTATTCTTCTTTCTTACTTCATCCTTTTGCTACTTCTTTGGGTTTTGATCTTTAAATATATGCACATACATACTGTATATCAAGGGATCAGCTACATTTCTGTTTTATTTTCCAATTCATTAGAATTTATATTTGCCTGGAAAATCATGCTTGCTAAGACTCCCAGATAAAAACAATTTAAGCTTAAGCTTAAAATTTTAACATAAAATTTACTGAGTATTTTGATATTTTTCTTTTGACATAAAAAACAGAAACAAAAATTAAGTTGTATGTCCTCTAGACTTTTTATTAAATATTTACAATAGTGTTCTATGTACAATAATGGTGCACACAGATAACCCCCACCTTTGCTACATGATGACTGTGTGAGGCTGAGTAGGTTTTGCATCAGCTAACCCCAGGAAGTTCATTGGAGGATTTTTTTTTCATATATACAACATTTCTATGTCTGTCTGTTCATGACAGGAACCCCATCATACTGATGCACTGACCCTCAATTTGATGTCCACAGCACTGATTAAGCAGTTGATTAAACACTGATTAAATGTCTGTTCATGTAAGCAGGCTCATGCAAGAGAGAGCTATTAGGTGAAAGTGAATTAATAAAACATACAGGTCTCAGGAACTTCTGTAAGAAGCAGCCAGATGGCGAAAGAGAGGGAGCGAATGAGAGAAGGAGGGAGAGGGACAGCAGCCACTTTTTGCTTGTTTTGTTATTGTAAAGTAATTCAATCTTAGTCCTCCACCTACTCCACATTGATAAGCTGATCTTATGTTTCCTGTGTCCCTGTGTCTATTTCCTATCTGTTCTCAGCCCACATGGTATGATGGTAAACAGCGACAGTGCTAGCAGGGAAACCCTGTAGGACAGGGCCTTGAGAGTACAGCCTTGAAAGACATAGGGAATGGAAAGCCCATCTGCCTGGAGTCAGCCTAATCTCATTTTGTGTAGCCGACCACTGGATGCACCAATCATGCCTGTCCAATCTCATTATAGGAATCAATGATCAGAACATCAGAAAAAGACATATTAGGGAGGTGTGAGAAGTCTGGTTTTCAAGCCTTCTCTTGTTCGCTCAGTGCTCAGTTGGAAATGAGACTTTTCTTCATTTACTTCTGTAAGAGGTGTAGAGTTACAGCATGAATATGACTTCTAATCAGAGCAGATGCTCACCTGACATGGCTTCTTGCTAACTGAAAGCAACCAGCAGGCAGGCTTAAAATGGACCAGGAAATTAGACTTTTAATTAACCTTGAGGTCCTATTAGTGAGGGTTTCTCAGGTTTTGTGTTGTAACGTACTTGGTCCAGTCTATGAATGACAACCTCTGTTGCTTATATTGCCAGAGCATACACATCATGATTTCTGTACTAAACTTCTGTTTTATTTTTGTTTCCAAACTCCATATATATGTATATATATATATATATATATATATATATATATATATATATATATATATATATATATATATATTATATATATATGTGTGTTACTTACCATTGCTGTATGGGATAGAGTACCAGTATTGACTAATAGCCAAGAAACCCGTACATTATTTATTTAACATTGACAGCCACATATTGATTTTCAAATTTGTTACTATTTAAGATCAGTAAAATATTTTTACTATAAAGATGCGTACAGTAAACATTGCATTCACTTGAGTCCCCTTTATCCTGTGCCACCTTCTCTCTCCCTCACTCTCGTAACACACACCACACCACCACAACACACCCAACCACACATATATATATAATATATATATAATATTATATAATATATATATATATATATATATATAATGCTATACCATTGCTGTATGGGAATTAGATTACCAGTATTGACTAATAGCCAAGAAACCCGTCATTTATTTATTTAACATTGCAGCACTCTTGATTTTCAATTTGTTACTATTTTAAGATCAGTAAAATTATTACTATAAAGAGCGTACAGTACATTCATTCACTTGAGTCCCCTTTATCCTGTTGCACCTTTCTCTCTCACTCTCTGTACACACACCCACACACACCACACCCACACCACACACAATAATATATATATATATATGTATATATATATAATTATATATAATATATATATATATTATATATATGGCCATATCCACTGTGTGATTTGAGCAAAATTCTGGCAAGTGAAAAACTACAGCTTCCAGACTGTTATGGCACCTGACAAATTAAACACCTGACCTCAACACTTGAAAATCCAGTATCCAGCGTGTATTTACATTTACAGCTTGATTAGATCACTGATATCTATTATCTCCAGAGATGCTTGTGCACACATGATTTGAAATATGAAATCAATGATGATTTTTTTGTTCTGTCATTTTCTGGAGATCAGCTTTTCATTTTTCTTGATACATACACAAAATTTTTCACAGAATTTTCCTAAATTCTCTAAGAGTATCTCTCTTACAATGGTACTTGAAAAGTTTGTGAAACCCTTTAGAATTTTCTATATTCTCTGCATAAATATGACCCTAAAACATCATCAGATTTTTCACACAAGTCCTAAAAGTAGATAAAGAGAACCCAGTTAAACAAATGAGATAAAACTATTATTCTTGGTCATTTATATATTGGTTATTTATATATGGAAAATTCTCCAATGACATATTAGTGAGTGGCAAAAGTATGTGGACCCTATGCTTTCAGTATCTGGTGTGACCCCATGTGCAGCAATAACTGCAGCCTAAACGTTCCCTGTAGCTGTTCATCAGTCCTGCCACACCGGCTTGGAGGAAATTTTAGCCCATTCCTCCGTACAGAACAGCTTCAGAACAGCTGATTGGTGGGTTTTCCTCACATTAAGCTGCTCGCTTCAGCTCCTTTCCACAACATTTCCATTGGAATTAAGGTCAGGACTTTGGCTTGGCCATTCCAAAACATGCACTTTATATTCTTCTGTAACCATTCTTGGTAGAACGGCTTGTGTGCTTAGGGTCGTTGTCTTGCTGGCATGACCCCCACCTTCTCTTGAGATCAGTTCATGGACAGATGTCCTGACATTTTCCTTTAGAATTCTCTGATATCATTCAGAATCCATTGTTCCATCAATGATGGCAAGCCGTTCTGCCCAGATGCAGCAGCAAAAAACAGGCCCCCAAACCATGATACTACCACCACCATGTTTCACACAGATGGGATAAGGTTCTTATGCTGGAATGCAGTGTTTTCCTTTCTTTCCAAACATAATCGCTTTTCTTTTAAACCAAAATGTTCTATTTTGGTCTCATCCGTCCACAAAACATTCTTCCAATATCCTTCTGGCTCGTCCCACGTGATCTTTAGCAAACTGCAGGACGAGCAGCAATGTTCTTTTTTGGAGAGCAGTGGCTTTCTCCTTGCAGCCTGCCATGCACACCATTGTTTGTTCAGTGTTCTTCTGATGGTGGACTCATGAACATTAACATTAGCCAATGTGAGAGAGGCCTTCAGTTGCTTAGAAGTTACCCTGGGGAGGGTAAGAATGGTCTTGAATTTCCTCCATTTGTACACCAATCTGTCTGACTGTGGATTGGTGGAGTCCAAACTCTTTAGAGATGGTTTTGTAACCTTTTCCAGCCTGATGAGCATCAACAGCTCTTTTTCTGAGCTCCTCAGAAATCTCCTTTGTTCGTGCCATGATACACTTCCACAAACATGTGTTGTGAAGAGCAGACTTTGATAGATCCCTGTTCTTTAAATAAAACAGGGTGCCCCCTCACACCTGATTGGCATCCCATTGATTGAAAACACCTGACTCTAATTTCACCTTTAAATTAGCTGCTAATCCTAGAGGTTCACATACTTTTGCCATCCATCCATCCATCTCTCTTTGTCTATATACAGTGGTGCTTGAAAGCTTGTGAACCCTTCAGAATTTTTTAGTTTTCTGCATAAATATTTACCTAAACATAATTAGATTTCCACACAAGTCCTAACAGTAGATAAAGAGAACCCAATTAAACAAGTAAGAAAAATATAGATATTTTACATACATACACAAAAAAAGTTGTTTAAAAATCTATGAAGAGTTCCACCAATCCACAGTCAGACAGACTGTGTACAAATGGAGGATAATTCATCATTGTTACCCTTTACAGGAGTGCTTGATCAGCCAACTCCAAGTGCAAGTTGTGTAATATTCACAAGTTCATGGATCCATGGGGAACTATACTATAACTCTGGAAAAAGGAAAATACTGAAAATAGATAAGGAAGGAAAATACATAAGAACCTTATCCCATCTGTGAAGCATGGTGGTGGTAGTATCATGGTTTGGGCCTGTTTTGCTGCATCTGGGCAGGACGGCTTGCCATCATTGATGGAACAATTAATTCTGAGTTGAACCAGCAAATTCTAAAGGAAAATGTCAGGACATCTGTCCGTGAACTGAATCTCAAGAGAAGGTGGATCATGCAGCAAGACAGCGACCCTAAGCACACAAGCCGTTCTACCAAAGAATGGTTACAGAAGAATAAAGGTCATGTTTTAGAATGGCCCTGACCTTAATAAATTAAAAATGTTGTATAAGGAAGTGAAGCAAGCAGTTCTTGTGAGGAAACCCAACAACATCCCATAGTGAAGCTCACCTGTATAGAGGTATAGGCTAAAGTTCTTCCAAGCCAATGTGCAGTTCCTAAAAGCAAAGGTTCATATTTTGCGACTCACTAATATATAATATTGGATCATTTCCCTCAGTTAATAAATTACCAAGTATAATATGTTTTTTCATTTGTTTAACTGGGTTCTCTATAACTACTTCTTGTGAAAATCTGATGAAGTTTTCGGTAATATTTATGCTGAAATATAAAATGTTCTAAAGGGTTCACAAACGTTTCAAGTACTGCTGTATGTGCATTGGTTGCAACAAAATATCTACAAGGTTTGTTTTTTTTTCCAAAATATTTACATGGTTTAGAAGGACCTCTCTTCTAAACTATGCAAGCATTTTACAACCCCAAATCAATAAACGTTGGGACAGTATGGAAAATGCATATATATAAAAGAAAACACACAGTGTTTCTTACATTTACTCTGACTTCCATTTCATTGCAGACAGTATGAATCATGAATGAGAAATTTCATGTTTGGTCTGGTTAACTTCATTTCATTTGTTTGTCCATTCCTGCATTTCTGGCCTGCAGAACATTCAAAAACGTTGGGACGGTAAAGCATTTACCACTTTGTAATATTGCCATTACTTTTCCCCACACTTAAAAGACCTTTTGCACAGTGGATACCGGGTGATATAGTGTTTCACATGTTATTTTGTCTCATTCATCCTGCAAACACGTCTTAAGATGTGCAACAGTGTTTGGTTTCAAAATTCTCCAGTCTCTTTACGGACACGCCAGGACTGCAGACAGGCCAATCCAGTACCCGTACCCTTTTCTTCCACAGCCATGACTTTGTAATGAGTGCAGCATGTGGTTTTGCATTGTCTTGTTGAATAAAACATCCCCGGAAAGATGTCGTCTTGGAGGAAGCTTATGTTGCTCTAAAATTTCAATGTACTTTTCTGCATTAATGCTGCATCACAGAAGTGTAAATAACTTTCACCAAGGGCACTGACACAACCTCGTACCATGACAGAGCCTGGCTTTTGGAATTGTTGCTGATAACAGTCTAGATGTTCCTTTTTGTCTTTGGTCTGGAGCACACAGCGTGCATTTCTTCCAAAAAAGATCTGGAATACTGATTGATTTGAGCACAATCCCCGTTTCCACTGTGGATGCCACACAAGCCCTGGGAAGTCGACACCACATGTGGACATGGTTAACATAAGGCTTCTTTTTTGTGCAGTAAAGTTTTAAGTGGCATTTATGACTTAAACTCTGTATTATAGAGCTTGATAAAGGTTTGATAAAGGAATCCCTTGTGCATGTGGTTCTATCAGCTATTGATGAATAATGGTTCTTGATGTAGTGCCATCTGAGGGATCGAAGATCACAAGCGTTCAGCCTAAGCTTGCACCTCTAGGCCTTTACTCACAGAAATTCCTCCAGATTCCTTGATTCGTTTAAAGATATTTTGTGCTGTAGAGGGGAAAATATGCAAATCCCTTCCAATCTTTCTTTGAGGTACATTGACTTTGAACATTTCAATAATTTTCTCATGCATTTGTTGACAACCTGGAGATCCTCTGCCCATCTTTGCGCCTTTATCTCAGGTTCATACTGTCTGCAATGAAACAGAAGTCAGAGTAAATGTAAGAAACACTGTGTGGGTTTTTTATACGCATTTTCCATAGTGTCCCAACTTTTATTGATATGGGGTTGTAAACATGGATCACATTTTTGCTATTGTGCATTCACATTTTTGAAGCACGTCTATTCTGTTTTGTCTCCTCAAGAAATGCTATTATAGGCACAAACCTAATGTTAGAACAAGATGATGGTGTTCAGTAGACTCCCTCAGGTAATTTCAATATACACCCTCTGCAGGAGTCCTTGTGACTGTATAGTCCCTGGTCCTCTTGGATCTGACTCTTGGAGCTGGTGCTGACTCAGACTCCATACAGCATATGCCACCAAGAGATGGATGAGTTCCATGAGAGAGAAAAATAGAATCAAGAAAAGGGGACAGAGTGAGATGGATGGATGAATGTCTCCACTGACAGATGGGTACAGGTCAATCCAGGGATAAGGGTCAGAGCAAGGAAAAAGGAAGAGTGAAAAGCAAAGGTTAGTGAAGAAGGAGAATACAAAGAAAAACTTGTCGAAGTTGTTGAACAGTCTTTGGTGTATTTCTGAGAGGGTCAAAGATTAACTGTGCTGCCTGCATTTAATGTAGAAAGCATAACTGTTGACCGTCAACCAGGGTATACAGTGGGGCAGAGGGGAAACTGATACACTTAGAGAGTCTTTGATGTCATTTTTTAATTAATAAGTTTATATGAATTATTACATGCTTGTCTGTTTTATGTAGTTCATATTTACACTACTATAAAGCTGGATTTGTTCTTCAACAGGCACCATCCTGTTATTTCTCCTTTGTCAACAGAGCAGTGTTATGGGACAGAGGACTCCATCATCAAACAGTGAGTATAAATAAGCCAAATATAATGATACCCTGGACAAATCAGAACGATTAAGCATACTGTTCTCGTTCTGTCTTATTCACACACACACACACACACACACACACACACACACACACACACACACACACACAGACAAACTGTGCCTGTCCTCCTTAGTTCAGAAGAAGAAGCTTGAGGCTAAATGTGCCATAGTCAACAGAGGGGTTGTCATGGTGACAGCAATTGTGTGGGTTGGCTTCCTGTCTTGGCCTCTAGTTAAACAAATAGTGAAGAGACAGACAAAGATCCTTGCAGCTCCTTACAGACTTTTACATCCTCCAATGCCACACACACACACACACACACACACATACGGTTGTCTTTCTATGATTGTGGATACAACCCACTAACATTATATTATTGTAGGTAATTCATTCTACATTCTACCCCTAACCTTAACCTGAACTTCAATGAAAAGTAACAGTTTCCATTAAATACAAAAAAGTGAGCAAAATATCTCCATAAAGTCAAAATGACATTTTACCCAGACACTAAGACACCCACCCACACACACACACAAAATACAAACCAGGACTGCACTATTATGATTACAATGTTAATTAAAAATTTGTCAAAATAAATATTTTTTGAAATATTTATTTATTTCTTAAATAAATGTATTTCTTAAATAATGTATTTAGCACAAGTAAGCAGTTTTGTATTAATGTCATTTTGACAGACAGCAGGCTTTCCTTCTTTCTAAATTATAAGCCTATATTCGTAAATATGAATTGCCATATTTTGTTGCTTTGATCTTTTCCACAAAAACAGCCACACAAATGTATATACGGTGGGCCAAAAAGTATTTAGTCAGCCACTGGCTGTGCAAGTTCTCCTACTTAGAAAGATGAGAGAGGTCTGTAATTTTCATCATAGCTACACTTCAACTATGAGAGACAAAATGAGAAAGAAAATCCAGGAAATCACATTGTAGGATTTTTAAAGAATTTAATTGTAAATTATGATGGAAAATAAGTATTTGGTCACCCACAAACAAACAAGATTTCTGGCTGTCACAGACCTGTAACTTCTTCTATAGGAAGCTCTTCTGTCCTCCACTCGTTACCTGTATTAATGGCACCTGTTTGACCTCGTTACCTGTATAAAGGACACCTGTCCACAGCCTCAAAACAGTCAGACTCCAAACTCAACCATGGCCAAGCCAAGACCAACGAGCTGTTGAAGGACACAGGAAGAAAATGTAGACCTGCAGCAGGCTTGGAAGAGTAAATCTACAATAGGCAAGCAGGTTGGTGTGAATAAATCACCTGTGGGAGCAATTGTAATAAAATGGAAAAAGACATACAAAGACCATTGATAATCTCCCTCAATCTGGGGCTTCCACGCAAGATCTCATTTCCCGTGGGGTCAAATGATCATTTGGGGGAAAAATGAGCAAAAAACCCCAGAACTACATGGAGGGACCTGGTGAATGACCTGCAGAGAGCTCGGACCAAAGTAACAAGGCTACCATCAGTAACACATTACGCTGAGAGGGACTCAGATCCTGCAGTGCCAGGTGTCCCCCCTGCCAGTACATGTCTAGGCTCGTCTGAAGTTTGCCAGAGAACATATGGATGATCCAGAAGAGGATTGGGAGAATATCATGTGGTCAGATGAAACCAAAATAAAACTTTTTGGTAAAAACTCAACTCGTCATGTTTGGAGGAAGAAGAATTCTCAGTTGCGCCATACCTACTGTGAAGCATGGGGGTAGAAACATCATACTTTGGGGCCATGGGGACAGGACGACTGATTCGTGTTAAGGAAAGAATGAACTGGGCCATGTATCGTGAGATTTTAAGCCAAAACCTCCCTCCATCAGTCAGAGCATTGAAGATGGAACGTGGCTGGTTCTTCCAGCATGACAATGATCCCAAACACATTGCTCGGCAATCGAAAGAGTGGCTCCATAAAAAGCATTTCAAGGTCCTGGAGTGGCCTAGCCAGTCTCCAGACCTCAACCCCATAGAAAATGTGTGGAGGGAGTTGAAAGTCCGTGTTGCCCCAAAACATCACTGCTCTAGAGGAGATCTGCATGGAGGAATGGGCCAAAATACCAGCTACAGTGTGTGCAAACCTGATGAAGACTTACAGGAAACGTTTGACCTCTGTCATTGCCAACAAAGGTTATGTTACAAAGTATTGAGTTGAACTTTTGTTAGTGAATCAAATACTTATTTTCCATCATAATTTACAATTAAATTCTTAAAAAATCCTACAATGTGATTTCCTGGATTCACCTTTTGGAAGAATCAAACAGTGACTGTGAGCCAGGCATTATTGTCCAAGTCCGTGCCTGGCTTAATTCATTTAATTGTGGTTGAGTGGAAATATATCCCCACAATCTTATTACAAAATCTATTGAAACATGTCTATCCCATAAGAGTGGAAGCCATTATAGTAGCAAAAGTGGAGGGGTAACTCCACAATAATGTGCACAGTTAAGAAATCAGATGATCAACAAATATATACAGATGAAATAAAAAATTACATAAACGTTATATAGATTTTATGGTTAATTATGCCCTCTATGGCATACCCCTTTCCAATAGTAACTGCCAGTTCACCACTGATCCTTTGCCACACAATCCAGACTCAGAGGTTAATCTTTATCAGACCTGGGTCACTCAAACTGGTCTATCACAAGAGCTCTTTGACCCAGCCTGTCTCATCATAGCTTACTGTCTCCAAAGTTACGGTCCCCATGGAGGCCACATGGCACTTGGAGGACATTTCTCTGGACCACTGAGATTACAGAGCACTGAATAGAGTCCAGTCCACCAAACACACAGGTGAGTAAACACAGCAGCAAGACCTTGGACAAAGAAAACTTTTTTTCAGTGTGAGTAATAGGCTAACTTGGATATGATCGGGTAAGAGCTGTGTTTCCAGAAGAGGAACTGGATTTTCTTAGTATAGTGGGGCAAACAAGAAAGCATGGCATTATCTTATGGTGCAAGACTTAAGATAAATCCTACAACGATATTACTGTAAAACGGGATCACAAAAAAAGATAGTTTTGCTATCTTTTGAAAGGCCACAACAAAATACTTTCTAATCAATTTATCCAAATGTGCCTCTTTCCATAAATAGTTCCAGATATTCAGAAAGTGTGAGCCTTTGTCCATGATTTGTCCATGATAGTGCACAATAATGTAAAAAGACATCACTTTGGCTGGAAAATAGGCTCAAATAGGCTCTGGGATAAAGTGATGTAAAAGCACAAGTTAGGAGAAGAATACAAAAATATTTCAGTGCTTTAATTGTCAATTATCAATTTAATTAGTACCATTCAGAGAATTACTCATTTTGGCAGCAACAGAGGAACTACTGTCTCTGACTATACATCCACAAGGTGGAGCAATATGCTAGATATGTCTAATAGAGTGGACAGTGAGTGAACACTCTGTTTAAAAACTCCAGCAGCACTCTAATGTCTGATCCACTCCTACCAGTACAACACACACTAACACACCACCACCAGTGTTAGTGCAGTGCTGAGAATGATCCACCGCCCAAATAGTACCTGATCTGTCGGGGTCCTGATCATTAGAGAACATAGTAACAAAGTAACAGGTCAGGGCAGATGTGGCAGGGAATACAAAACATAACAAACTATAAGCCCAGATCCAACACTGTGAATGGCGATGCAACAATTATGGAGGAGCTAAACTGTTTCTTTGTCTGCTTCAAAAAAAAAAGATCTTCAGATATGGCTCCATCACATCCACCATCCAACACCAGCCACGTTTTCACAGTGGGGGGGGGATGATGTGAGTCAGTCAGTGAACCCCAGGAAAGCAGCAGGACCTGAAGGCGTCACTGGCGGGGTCCTGAAAGACTGTGCAGACCAGCTCATATGGGTCTTCACCAAAACATTCAATATGTCCTTAGCACAGGCCACCGTCCCAACCTGTCTGAAGTGCTCACTATCATCCCAGTCCCAAAAACGATCACCATCAGCAGTTTAAATGACTTTCACTCACATAATTATGAAGAGTTTTGAGAAACTGGTCAGAAGTCATATTATTCAAGGACTGCCTCCCTCACTTGATCCCCACCAGTTTGCATACAGGGAAAACAGATGAACAGAGGATGCTATAGACACAGCTCCTCACATAACTCTGACCCTTCTGGAACAGAAAAACAGTTATGCCAGGTTTCTTTTCGTTTACTTCAGCTCGGCATTGAATATTATCCTCTCAAACACTCTGGTAGAACCTCAGTCTCCCGCCCTCTACCTGCCTCTGGAGTAAGGACTTTCTCAGTGACCGTTCACAGAGAGTAGAAGTAGGACCTCACTTTTCCTCAGCACTCAGCCTCAACACTGGTTCCCCACAGGGGTGTGAGTCCCCTGCTGTACACTCTTTACACATATGGCTGCATCCCCATCCACCCAAGCAACTGTATCACAAAATTCGCAGATGACACTACAGTGGTGGGGCTCATCACAGGAGGAGATATAAGGAAGAGGTGAAAAAACTGACGTTGGTGCAGTGATAACAACCTAATCCTGAACACCACAAAAAACCAAAGAATTAATAGTGGACTTTAGAAGAAATAGCTCAAACCCTCTGCCCTTATACATCAACGGGGACTGAGTAGAGAGGGTGCATGACTTCAGGTTTTTGGGCCTGTACCTGGATATTGATCTAACCTGGAAGACCAACACCACTGCGCTGATCAAGAAGGCACACTTCCTTAGGGTTCTGAAAAACAATGCCCTAGCCAAGGAGCTGCTGGTGGCCTTCTACAGATGCTCTGTTGAAAGTGTACTGACATACTGCATCCCAGTGTGGTTTGCCAGCTACACTGCCCAGGAAAAGACCTTGCTCCAGAGGGTCATCAGCACAGCACAGACTATCATCGGCTGTGCGCTCCTCTCCTTAGATGCAAGAGACTGCAAGAAGGCCCATAGCATCCTGAAGGACGCATCACACCAAGCATATCATCTGTTCCAACTGCTACCCTCAGGGAGGCGGTACAGAACAATAAGAGCAAAAAATAGCAGGTTGAAAAACAGATGGACTACAGCCTGTAATTGTAGAACTACAAAGTGCTTCTACATGCTAAGTGGAACTGATAATGGACAATGAATGTGAAAACAAGGAGGTGGTCATAATAAAGTGATTGGACAGTGTAACTTCCTTAGCTTCCATACAGCAGGGGAACAAGGTGTAGACAAAATGGCTAGGACTTCTTTGTAGAATGTTTCTTCAATATAAAATGAATGTGTACTACATTATATATAGTCAACTATCTCTACTATAACGTCTATTATGAGATGAGAGAATCATTCATATTAATACTCAGTAAGAACAAAGTTCTGTAGAAGAGCATTGCATCTCATAACATCTTGTTCTACTGTTCTGGGATTGTTTTAGAACGAGAAGAGAAGCTGCAGTTGGCAAAAAATATTTTGCACTGGGCAAAAACAGCTCCATTGTCTGCCAGAGCAAAAAGTAGAAAGTTGCCATGAATGCTAAGCTGCATCTAAAGCCTTCTTCTGACACGAGCAGCTAATCAGATTTACTCCTCCCAATCTGAGCAGCACTACAATGTACCCCACTGTCAACTCTCTCTCTCTCTCATCCCTTCACCTCCTTGTCTTCCCTACTGACTCTCTTCCTTTGCTCTTGTCTCCTCTTCTCCCTCCTTTCCCTCCACATGCCACCCACACCCCCTGTGTCCCGTAGAAAAGCTAATTATGGCGCAGGCAGAAACACAAATCTGGCTGATTGAAAATGTCACTTTTTCAGTGGGGTTTAACCTTGTTAGCGCTAAGCCTGGCTTTCGTGGACATCAGACCCTTTTGAGAGGAATCCTCTGTTCGCCTTCAGACAGAGACACAGAGACACACTTCTCATTCTAACCCACCCTCCACCCTCCAAAGGGTTCATACAGAGGCAGTAACATTAAACGTGTGTGTTTGTGTGTGAGGGGTGCATGCAGACCTCTTGTCGGTCGGGGCCATCTGGGTTCTTGCTAATGGACACTGTACATTCATGCACGTGTGCTGGTCCACATTTCCATCAGAAGGCTGGCCAGCATGAACATGTCTCAGTAATGATATCAAGACCCAGGACTGTGTTTGTGTGTGTCTCTCTCTGTGTTTTCTGTGTCTTCTGATAGTCAGAGTGTGGAATGCCTGATGCCCTGTGTGTCCTGCAGAGGTCATGTAGGCCATATAATAGTCCACAAAGTTAGCATAGAGGTGCAAGAGCTATGTAGAAATTTTAGACACAGCATCAACCGCGCAGATTTACAGTAGCTATAGAAAATCAGCACTTGCACCAGACTTTATTTTTTGGGCTTACAGTCTCAAATCAGTACCCATTAAAAATATATCGTTTTACAGCTTTATTTACACATTTACTTGCAATGGTCAAGTAAGGACAAAAAAGGCAGCAGCTTTGAAAATGAACCTTGTAGAACCACCTTTCCTTTTCTTGAATGCTGACTGAGTAAATGTAAGGGCTGCTCACTTTTGCAAAATATCTTACTAGTTACATTTGAACTCTTTGTGTGTGTGTGTGTGTGTGTGTGTGTGTGTGTGTGTGTGTGTGTGTCAAGTCAAGTCAAGTCAGATTTATTTATATAGCGCTTTTTACAATGGAGCATAGTCTCAAAGCAACTTTACAAGTTTAGATTATCTCCTAATAACTACGTGCAATCCCAAATTGAGCAAGCCTAGGGCGACAGTGGCAAGGAAAAACTGTGTGTGTGTGTGTGTGTGTGTGTGTGTGTGTGGTGACACATAAGTCCTAAAGGCTAAGGTGAGCTGTGATAGCTTCCCTTGTTAGAGTTAATACACTGATGCTTGCCCAGAAAGTTAAACAAATTATTTAGTCCCCTGTTGTTAGCTCCAAATCAAACTGTTACACCTAGAAGTTTGCTCAGACAAATGTATTTGATCTTTTAGTATAAATGCAGGCTACCCCAGTCTTGACAAGAACAAAACCGTGAAAGCTAGCGACAATAAGTAAACAGTCAAAAGACTGACCTACGCTTGTTTGCTGAACAAATTTATTTCAGCCAATTCATAAGGATTAAGCAGAACAAGACATGTTTGTGTACTGGCTGAGTGTGTGTATGACTGTAGGGGGAGTGGGTTACATTGTCACATGTTAGACAGGTTGGAGCCTGTTCTGTGATAGGGCACCTGTCTGCTTTTACAAACAAAGGACAAACAAGAATACAAACAGATGCTAGCTGAAGTGGCTCTTGAAGAACCTGAAACATCTGGGTGGAGCAGAGAAGGTAAGGATTGAAAGGAGAGAGAGAGAGAGAGAGAGAGAGAGAGATGGACAAAGGCTTCTATATGAACTTCTTGAGAATCTGAAAGTTGCACGGGTGCTGTAAAGCTGAATTATAGCAGAACATAAATGTATGTCTCTACATTGGGACAGCAGTGATGGAGGAGTTAAAATACATGACACTGCAGCCTGCCATTATTTGTTAAGCTAGTCTGTTTAGTGAGTAAAGGGCGTGTATGCCAGAGTTAATTGAGGAGTGTGTGCATGTAGGCCTGCCATGGCTCATCATCACCTCTCAGGGCCAATATTGACCAACTGATACTACTTGCTTTCATCTCCATCTCTCGTTGACTCTTGCCCCATTATATTAGCTTTGCATTAAAGATGAATGGCACAGAAATCCCCATAGCCATGAATGGTACAATGTGTGCAAGTCTTTGCTTAAAGGAAAAGAAAGGGAGGAACGAGGTAGAAGAGACAGTGTTGTAGTAAAATCAGTTCTAGTTAATATTTTAATATTTTTACTGTTCTTAATTTTTTGAAATAGCATTTAAATATTCGGAGACCCTGAAGGAACTCAATAGCTGAAACAACTGTGGTCAAAGTACCGGTAAGTGTGGTGTGAGTATGAGCTTTGAGGCCAGTGTTTACTTTTGAAAGGCGAATTTGAGAATTTGCAAAGAAATGTGTTATGAATTTAAGGTGTTGTCTTTGAGATCAGAGACGAAGTTTCCATAACAGCGTGTAAGCATTTTGGAAAGACGGTGGTTTTAATATCAACTTTAATTTGATTGTTTAGCTTGAAGAGTGATGACACAGTTAAACTGAATCATAGTCCGCAAATAATTTAACTTTTGTACTGTGATGACTATTTTTTATCATATTTTTGTGGAGGTTCTTGTCAGTCAAGTTAATTCATGAAGCACATAAACCCATGCTCAAACTGAATCTCTAAGATAGTCACATGTTTATAATTTTAATATAACTCAACTGTGATGTTTCTTTGTCAAAGAAAGCTTACCCTCGCTGGATTAATTTCATCTACTCGGCACAAGGGGGCACTAAATAAATTAATACTCATTCACTGGCGAATTCAGCCTCAACGAACTTGTGTTTGCTGTTCCCTACGACAATAAATTGTATTTAAATTCTGTTTTATATTTAAATATATGATTACGCACGTGTTGTCTGTTGTACGCACAGGGTGTTTTCCTGAAGAAGGAACCGCAACCCGCATGTTCACGGTTTGAGGCTCATATGAGGAGGACCTGCCCTGGCGCACATCGCTTTCAAAAGTCTCCTCAGAAGCTGCAAAGAAGGAAGACCGTCAGTGTTACAAAACCGCCCTGCAAGAGAGGTAAGCTGAAGTAATGGTCAGTTTAGAACAATCCGTACATCTGTTTGTAAAATCTGACTTAGTTCTCTTGACCAGGATTTGCATAATAGGCCTGCCAGATCAGTTAGACCTCTTCTCCTGAAGAGTAGAATTTAGTACAAAAGGTTAATTAGGCCGGTTTTTTGCTTTCGGCGTGTTGATGTCACTTGATAAAATGATAGTGTACATCATTCATTCACTCATTTTCATAGCCACTAAATCCAGTTCAGGATCATGGTAGCACAACCCTAGAGAGGGTGCCAATCCGTCGCATGGCACACGCAAACACACACTGATTCGTTCACCCAGATACACCCTAGTAAGTGGACCGTGGGACGAACAGGAGTACCTGGAGAAAACCCACAAAGACACAAGGAGAACATGCAAATATTAGTGGTCCTTATATTTATTTTCTTTTTTATTTCATCGACAAAAGTATAAACCCAATACATTTCATGTTTCGTGTGGTCAACCTAATTTCATTTGCTAATATGCATCCATTCCTGCCTTTCAGTCCTGCAGCACATTCCAGAAAAAGTGAAAAAGTTGGGACGATCAAGCATTTATCACTGTAATGTTGCCATTCCTTCTCACAACACTTAAGTGTGTCCAGTGTTATTTTGTCCCATTTTTTTTTATCTTCATTAATGATCGATCATCACTATCTTACATAACAGTATGTCACACTTTTCATTTCAAAATTCTCCAGATATTCTCTCCAGATATTCTCTTCAGGCAGGTCAGTTCAGTACCCTCTTCATTTATTTGTAATGAGGCAGCATGTTGTTTTGCATTGTGTTGAAAAAGTGTGGACATCCCTGGAATAGATGTCATCTTGAAGGCAGTACATGTTGCTCTAAAATCTCAATGTACTTTTCTGCATTAATGCCGAGATCCCAGAAGTGTAAATTACCTTTACCAAAGGCACTGACACATCCCTATACCAGGACAGACCCTGGCTTTTTGACTTGTTTCTGATAACTGGATTGTCCTCTATTTTTTTTTTTTATCCGGAGCACACCGCATCCATTTTTTCTGGAATGCTAATTCGCCCTACCACAATAAATGTTTCCACTGTAGGATGGGCTCTCCCAGATGCCTCAGAGTTCAGATAAATTGACAACACTTCTGGACATGGTTAACATAAGGCTTCTTTTTCTGCACAGTAAAACTTTAAGTGGCATTTGTGAATGTAACTCTGTATTGTATTTGCCCATGGGGTTATATCAGCTATCAATGAATAATGGTTTGATGGTTCTCGAAATCACATCTTTATTTAGACAAAACATGAAATATCATCACTGAAATGAAATACCATCATTGCTTTTTTTCATACTGTCCTAACTTTTTCTGATTTGAGTTGTACTTTTTTATCTTGGGTCAATTGAATGGCTTCTGGGTTACTGATATTAGGATTTATTTATCAACAGTAACGTCTGTTGATAAATGTCTTTGTGTGTGACAATGTATTACAATTGCATTTTGCCACCCCTTTAATGCTTTAATCGATGTAAAGATATTTGCACAGGCTTGAGAGACAGCAGACCAGACCATCGCTCTACACTGGCCCAAAACTAATCATACAGCCATATGGCACTTGGAGGCCCATACAATTGACCCCGACCTACGTGTGGCTCCCAAAGGAGCGTCTGTATATGTAGGCGATCTGTGTGTGTATCTTTGGTGCGTTTGTGCGCGTGTGGGTATGTCAGAGAGAGAGCAAGTTATAGGTATAACAGGGGACAGGGTGATGTGACACATCTACACACACATACAGAGGCATACATACACACAAACTAGTACTGTGTGACTGTGACAGATGGAGAATCTGAGTGTATTGTCAGGAGGTCAGTGCAGAAATGTGGGCTCCATCCATCCATACACCCCCCCCCCTCCCACCACCACCACCACCACCACCCCAGTACTGTAGTACTGTATTGAGCTCAAAGCATGGGTTAAAATGGTAACATGTCTGATCTATGAGATCCATGACAAATGCTTCAGAAATGCATTCAGTGTGAATTGAACCCACTAATGGCACTGTTGAGTGCTGTACTGACGAAGCAGCCACCTTTTAATATGATTGTTATAATTCCTACATTTATGTCTTGATTTTGGGGGGGGAGGAGCTAGAACTTTCATGTTTCATTGCCTCTTGTTTGGGCCAATCTAGGTATGATGAAGGAGAGAAATATTGAAAAAAAAAAAGAGTAACACAAATGTGAGCTATTTATTCTTTATGGAAATCCAGATTTGCTGTCACTTTTTTTTCCATACTTGGTTGGCGTGTTGTAGCCCATTTATGAAAATGAGTTTCTTCATAAAGTGGTCAGTAGTGGCCTTCACATAATGAGAACTAGACAGCTGCTGGTGGAGAGCATTTTGAGGGGGGTACAGGGTGTCCAGCGAGAGTAAGCTCCCAGCAGGCAAAAGGCTGTTTGCTCTATATCCCATTGGAGTGGGAAAGAAAAATGTCAGTGCCTCAGCCTCATCCTGCTCCCTTTTAGCTGTAAGTGATGATGAATATGCTTTCTGCCTGACCCTCAACAAAGTGCCCCACAATAATGATTCAGAACCCCTCTTTGTGCACCTACAACAATGCCTTTCAGTAAAGTGGGGTGTGTGTGTGTGTGAGAGAGAGAGAGAGGGAGGGAGAGAGAGCTGGACAGCCTATTGCCTATGGAATGGCTCAGTGGTCCATCTCTACATGAGACAGGTGGAGTCTGATTCCCTCTTTATTCCACACCAGTTGCTTCATTGGGGTGAACTATTTCCCTATAATTTTGTGGTAATCTCCTCTTTTCCATAATTATAGCTAGGTTTAAAGTTTGGTCAGGAGACAGGGTTCTCCAAGAAAGTCTGTCTAAATTCCATCAGATATCAAATGTCATTTATAGCATTAACTTTAAAATGTCTCAGTGCTGGGATTCAGGAAGAACATATATCATCCGGTACTAGGTAGCTAATAGCATTAAAGAGTTTCTTCATTTGCTCCAGGAATCCCTTTAAATCAAGCATTTGTTTCTAAGACCATAAAAGAAGCCTATGGAGCAGAATGAATGAGTAAGCAGTAAAACAATAAAATACTGGGATCCCTGAATTCTCTACAATGCCATGGTTTGTTGTAGTAGTTCCCTTTACAAATCATGAACCCTGTATGAAAGAAATATTAATAATAGCCCTTTGAAAAAATAATATATTAATAATAACCATGTGCATCAAGATTTTAAAGTTTTTACATTTTTATCATCAGGCCTGTGTTTTTAAGTGACAGAGCTGTTACCAATAAATGTATATTACTTATTCATGAACAAGGATGTTATTACACTTAAAATATGTAGAAACCTGTAGTACTGTGCAAAATTCATAGGCATTCTATAGTTTTCAATGTATATTCTGCTTATTCTTTATTGAGGTTTTAGTGGTCACTGCATTTTGTAGTTGTACTACTACTTTTGTAGTCCCCTTTATGACCGCTCTCTGATGGTTAGGACCTCCACTGGACCACCACTGATCAGGAACTATTTGGGTGGTGGATCATTCTCAGCACTGCAGTGACACACTGATGTGGTGGTGGTGTGTTAGTGTGTGTTAAGGTGGTATGATTGGATCAGACACAGCAGTGCTGCTGGTGTTTGAAACCACTGTTCACTCACTGCCCACTTCATTAGAGACATTCCCCTTATCACTGCACCTTGTAGATGTAAAGTCAGGGACAGCAGCTCATCTGTTGCTGCACAGTTTGTGTTAGTCATCCTCTAATCCTTCATCAGTGCTCACGGGACGCTGCCTACAGGATGCTGGTGGCTGGACATTTTTGGCTGATGGACTATGTTCAGTCCAGCAGTTACACTGAGGTGTTTAAAACTCTAGCAGCACTGCTGTATCTGATCCACTTGTTTCAGTGCAACACACACTAACACACCACCATATCAGTGTCAGTGCAATGCTGAGAATGATCTACCACCCAAATAGTACCTGATCTGTGGGGGTCCTGTGGGAGTCCATTAGATCATTAGAGAACAGAGTAAAGGGGACTAACAAAGTATATCGAGAAACAGATAGACTACAGTCTGTATTTATAGAACTACAAAGTGCAGCGACCACTTACACTTAAATAAAGAATAAGCAGAATATAAACATGTGTTTTTGCATCGAGTTAATTATTGTTATCTAGTGTAATGGGTCACAGTATACAGTGGCGCTTGAAAGTTTGTGAACCTTTACAATTTTCTAGATTTCTGCATAAATATGACCTAAAACATCATCAGATTTTCACACAAGTCCTAAAAGTAGATAAAGAGAACCCAGTTACACAAATGAGACAAAAATATTATACTTGGTCATTTATTTATTGAGGAAAATGATCCAATATTACATATTAGTGAGTGGAAAAAGTATGTGAGCCTCTGCTTTCAGTATCTGGTGTGACCCCCCTGTGCAGCAATAACTGCAGCTAAACGTTTCCTGTAGCTGTTGATCAGTCCTGCACACCGGCTTGGAGGAATTTTAGCCCATTCCTCCGTACAGAACAGCTTCAGCTCTGGGATGTTGGTGGGTTTCCTCACATTAGCTGCTCGCTTCAGGTCCTTCCACAACATTTCCATTGGATTAGGGTAGGACTTTGACTTGGTCATTCCAAAACATGAACTTTATTCTTCTGTAACAATTCTTTGGTAGAACGGCTTGTGTGCTTAGGGTCGCTGTCTTGCTGCATGACCCACCTCTCTTGAGATTCAGTTCATGGACAGATGTCCTGACATTTTCATTTAGAATTCTCTGATATCATTCAGAATTCATTGTTCCGTCAATGATGGCAAGCCGTCCTTCCCAGATGCATCAAAAACAGGCCCCAAACCATGATATCACCACCATGTTCACAGATGGGGATAAGGTTCTTATGCTGGAATGCAGTGTTTTCTTTCTCCAAACATAACGCTTTTCTTTTAAACCAAAAAGTTCTATTTTGGTCTCATCCGTCTACAAAAAACATTCTTCCAGTAGCCTTCTGGCTCGTCCACGTGATCTTTAGCAAACTGCAGACGAGACGGCGGCAATGTTCTTTTTGGAGAGCAGTGGCTTTTTCCTTGCAGCCTGCCATGCACACCATTGTTGTTTCAGTGTTCTTATGATGGTGGACTCATGAACATTTAACATTAGCCAATGTGAGAGAGGCCTTCAGTTGCTTAGAAATTACCCTGGGGTCCTTTGTGGACCTCACCACAACTATTACACGCCTTGCTTTGAAGTGATCTTTGTTGGTCGGCCACTCCTGGGGAGGGTAACAATCTTCTTGAAATTCCTCCATTTGTACACAATCTGTCTGACTGTGGATTGGTGGAGTGTATAAAAGGTTTAAAGAAGGTTTTGTAACCTTATCCAGCCTGATGAGCATCAACAGCTCTTTTTCTGAGCTCCTCAGAAATCTCCTTTGTTTGTGCCATGATGCACTTCCACAAACATGTGTTGTGAAGAGCAGACTTTGATAGATCCCTGTTCTTTAAATAAAACAGGGTGCCCACTCACACCTGATTGGCATCCCATTGACTGAAACACCTGACTCTAATTTCATCTTCAAATTGACTAATCCTAGAGGGTCACATACTTTTGCCACTCACTAATATGTAATATTGGATCATTTTCCTCAATAAATAAATGACAAAGTATAATATTTTTGTCTCATTTGTGTAACTGGGTTCTCTTTATCTACTTTTAGGACTTGTGTGAAAATCTGATGATATTTTAGGTCATATTTATGCAGAATTATAGAAAATTCTAAAGGGTTCACAAACTTTCAAGCACCACTATATTTGTAACTGAGTAATTATGGCTGTTTGATTAAAAATGTTTTTTAACTGCCACAACTGTCTACACAAGTGTTGTGTATGAGAGTTTCATAACAGCAAAAATTGTGCTTCAGACCAGCTTTGCCAATAATAAATGTGTGATCTTTTAAATAACTGTCAAAATGACATCATCAACATGTCATAGCATTTGTCATTAGTTCTCAAGATGGCTTATTACACAACCTAAGGTGAAATGTTATTCTTTATTCTCAGAAATCGTGAGACACCTGAATTGCTTGAGTGATTACACTAGGAGGACCATCCCTGTGGTGTCTCCCAAGGTACCCGAGTCTCCCAGTCCATCTTCAGATCTACTCTGTCCAACACCATCTATCCACTCGTCGATCCACACTGAGTTTTCTTTCCAAAATGATCTTTCTAACTGGAACACCACTACAAATCAGGAAGGGGAACAGAGTGGTATTCCATTGTCTGGACCTGTTGCACAACACCCCAAACATGAGGACTATGGAGAGGCTGAAGATAAAGCAGTGACCCCAGTGACAATGACCCCTGTAACCCCACTGACCCCCATGACCCTTCTAACCCCTATGACACCAGATTCTCTTTCAGATCTGATGCGTCCAGTATCCAGTCTCTTTAGCCGTAGCACTAACCTGAACAGCAGGCTTTCCAGCATGGACTCAGGTATGTCCTATAAACTACTCTTGCCTACATTTATTTTGATGTACTCATTGGCCATGGAATGTTCAAGAAAATGCTGCATTTTGCCATAGCAGCACATTATGTACACCACTTGGCCAAAAGAATGTCAACATTCATTCATTTTATCATCCACATAATCCTTGGTCTGGGTTGCAGGTAAGTCGGTGCCTAGTTGGCAACACAGGAACAACCCTAGAGAGAGTGCCAATCCATCGAAGTGCACACACACACACAATAAGGGTACTTTAGAAACTCCAATTAACCTAACACACACAGGTCTTTGGACTGTGGAAGGAAACTGAAGTGCCTGGAGTAAGTCCACAAGGACACAGAGGACATGCAGGCTCCACCTGGGATCGAACCCAGGGCAATCTTTGTCTAAGGTGATGGTGCTACCCACTGAGCCAGAACTGAGCTAGCATGTAAACATGAAAATGACAAAGTCATATGTTATTGTTGAATGTCTCACCCAAACCTCAATCACATTCCAAAACCATGGACATCAATATGGCGCCACTACACTTGAGGTCCCAAAGCTGCTGAGTAAGATCGAGTTCAGAGCTCTGTGCAGGCCAGTGAAGTTTCATCACGGCAAATGTTCACTTTGTGCACAAGGGCATTGATATGCTATAACTGTTCCCCAACCTGTTGCCAACAAACTTGTCGTTTGTTGGAGCATTAACCATCCCCTTTACAAAATAGTGGCTGGCACTGTTCATTAAGCAGTTGGCATTTCCTGAAATCAGTGAGACCTGGTTTATCTGACAGACTGTCTAGTAGGTACAGCTTTATTAATGACTGTGCTAAGGCTGTGTAGTAGAGATGAAATTAGCTGTCAGGAGCAGTATGATTGACAAGATAATGTGAATGTCTCTTTCCTGTGCTTCTAGTGAATCAGAGTGCTGTCAGTGACGCTGATGTCAGGGACACTGATAGTGACGACAACATCGATGATCTAGAAGCCTGCTCTTCTTCCCTGTCAGATCTTTGCTTCGATTCTCGTGATGACTCGGCTGTCTCCTCCTGCTCCCCAGTCAATTCAACTAAATGCCGTCTCTCCAAACAGCTAAGTTCTCATAGTGGAGAAACGTCAAATACCTCTCTTCCAGAAGCCCCAGTGGAAACCCCAGTGATCCATGTTCAAGACCCTGCACAGAGGGAAACCCCAGACCTCACGTCAAATACAGATATAATCATAGATGGATCTCCATTCCCCTCTAATGCAAAAGAAGAAGATTCTCAGTACAGATGGGCAACTACATCCCCAGAGGTTGCTCTCTCTGACTGGAATGCCTGCCGTTGGCCTGTACTTCCTCCAATCGTGCCTCAGAAAGGTGATGTTCCCAAGCCTAAACTGCTCACAACCACTTACTCTGTTGTATTAGACCGTGAACCTAGAAATATCCGTACCGATATCAGGTTGTGCCAGAGGTAGCGCTTGTGCTTGGAGCCTGAGGGAGCAAACTGAACTCGACTGAATACAATTTGAATATGTATTGTGTTAATCCAGCTCATAAGTCTATGTGTAACACTGGCACTCAGACACAAGGAGAGCAGAAGCAGAGATCGCTGGGTATGGCGATATGTTACTATTTTATAAGCGGTATTACAGTTCTTTCACACTGACAGTGACAGGAGTCCGTGTATGCCAATGTGAATTAATAGTGCTACCTGGGGAAAACCATGACTTCAACTGCACATTCACTGTACACACACACACGTGATACAGTGGTGCTTGAAAGTTTGTGAACCCTTTAAAATGTTCTATATGTCGGCATCAATATGACCTAAAACATCATCAGATTTTCACACAAGTCCTAAAAGTAGATAAAGAGAACCCAGTTACACAAATGAGATAAAACTATTATGTCATTTATTGATTGAGGAAAATGATCCAATATTTCATATTAGTGAGAGGCAAAAGTATGTGAGCCTCTGCTTTCAGTATCTGGTGTGACCCCCCTGTGCAGCAATAACTGCAGCTAAACGTTTCCTGTAACTGTTGATCAGTCCTGCACACCGGCATTTGTTTAACTGTATCTACATTTAGGACTTGTGTGAAATTTGGTGATGTTTCAGGTCATATTTGTGTAGAAATATAGAACATTCTAAAGGGTTCTCAAACTTTCAAGCACCACTGTATGTGATATATACTATGTATATACTCTATACAATGTAACCTCATTATCTCACTCCCTTTATCTCTCCAACCTAATCTCTCGCTGCCTTTGATGACAGGACGGATTTCTTTCTCGCCTTTGCCAAGCTTAAAATGTGACAAATGTCCTCACAGTAATGAAATTCGTTTTCGCTAAGCCTCCAGTAGGTGGCACTTTATCCTATTTTAAACTTGCAACGCCAGATGATGTACAGTTCCTGTCTGTTATCAGAGACCTTGGCCGTTTCTCAATACCAAGTACGCTAACTTCGGCTCGCGTACTTTCCAAGTCTGTACTAGGAAGTTCGACTTGCGAGTACATACTCCCGAGGACGGGAGAACGCAGTTCGGTTATTCTACAACTGGAACAGCAGTGTACTTGGCTATGGAGACAACACGGTTTACTTGTTACACATAGATAAAACATCTTGAATAAAGCCTGTCAGTGGTGGAAGAAGTGCTCAGTTCTTTTACTTTCCATTAAACAGTTTAATCTACGTGTAACAACGGACCGATCTCATGTAACCATAAATAGAAACCTTCCCAAACATAAGCCAGCACCAAACAAGTCTGATTTTAGAAGGGAATTTAATTATGAACTTCAATTTATATCAGACAGTTCATATTTAGAATACAGGCTGAACAAATAACACATATAATGCATAATAAATACGTTAATAGCTTTCCCGTCACATCTCCGAAATCGTTTGAGCATTTTTTAATGTAAGCTTTATCTTGATAAATGACCGCATAGTTTAATTTTAAACAACTACATTCTCGCCTAAAAAAACTCTTATAACTTTCATTTTTGTGACACAATAACAGTATTACTTTAGAAATTATACATCCAGTAGGGAGTTCTCTCATCCGGCATCACCGAGCTGGCAATGCATTGTGGGACATTTTGCTGTTCAAGTACGCACAAGTCTGCATCGATGCATCCTCGGTAATATGGGCGGATCGAGAACACATCCGGGGATTTGGAGCGTACTTGGTTAGATGCGAACTTGGAAATGGAACAGTACTTGGGCTGCCACTGATGACGTTTCACAAGTACACGAGAACACAAGTACAGAGAAGTACGCATATTGAGAAACGGCCCTTGTATGAGGAGGACACTGGTCACTGGTTGAAATTTGAATGGGACTGTTGTGCAGAAGCTCCGCCCCGTCATTAGAAAGAACCAATTGACATATTACTATGTGTCGGAGACGGGCGCATACACAGTAGACAGAATAACCTTCGCAACCAATCGTATTTTTCTGTATTGTTTGAAGCTAACAACACAAGTACTTTTATATCATTTTTGTCAGATTATACCATCAATTCTAAATATCCATTATCATAATTTCTCCTTCAGTTTAGGATATATCCCATTCAAAGAAATCGGAGTCTGTTCTTGTATGCCTGGAAATAACTGGCCAGTGGCGTAACCAAGATGGCGGCGGAGTGCCCAGACTTATTTTGTAATGGCTTTGCTGTTATTTCTCTCAAACTGGACTTGCGGTTCGCGTCACAGAAACAATTGTCAACCACAGACTATTTTGCGCAGAGACTATACATGCTTATGTACATTGTAAACGTGATTGCGATCATGAGGACTACACAGTAAAACACATTATATCAGCATGAAAAAAATATATATATATGTACATACATACACACACACACTGTATATACAGTGGGGCAAAAAAAATTAGTCAGCCACTGATTGTGCAAGTTCTCCTACTTACAAAGAGGAGAGAGGTCGACAAAATGAGGGAAAAAAATCCAGGAAATCACATTGTAGGATTTTTAAAGAATTTAATTGTAAATCGTGGGAAAAAAGTTTTTGGTCAATAACAAAAATTCAGCTCAATACTTTGTAACATAACCTTTGTTAGCAATGACAGAGGTCAAGCGTTTCTTGTAAGTCTTCACCAGGTTGGCACACACTGTAGCTGGTATTTTGGCCCATTCCTCCATGCAGATCTCCTCTAGAGCAGTGATGTTTTGGGGCAACATGGACTTTCAACTCCCTCCACAAATGTTCTATGGGGCTGAGGTCTGGAGACTGGCTAGGCCACTGCAGGACCTTGTAATGTTTTTTACGTAGCCACTCCTTCGTTGCCCGAGCGGTGTGTTTGGGATCATTGTCATGCTGGAAGACCCAGCCACGTTCCATCTTCAATGCTCTCACTGATGGAAGGAGGTTTTGGTTTAAAATCTCACGATACATGGCCCCGTTCATTCTTCCCTTACCACGGATCAGTCGTCCTGTCCCCTCTGCCGGAAAAAACAGCCCCAAAGCATGATGTTTTCCACCCCCAGCTGCTTCACAGTAAGGTATGGTGTGTCTTGGGATGCGACTCAGCATTCTTCTCCTCCAGTTGAAGTTTTTTACACAAAAAGATCTATTTTGGTTTCATCTGACCACATGATATTCTCCCAATCCTCTTCTGGATCAATCCATATGCTCTCTGCCAAACTTCAGACGGGCCTGGACACGCTGGACAGCAGGCAGGATCTGAGATCCAGAAATCTTGCTTGTTTGTGGGTGACCAAATACTTATTTTCCACCATGATTACAATATAAATTCTTTAAAAATCCTACAATGTGATTTCCTGGATTTTTTTTCTCATTTTGTCTCTCATAGTTGAAGTTGTAGCTATGATGAAAATTTTCAGACCTCTCTTCATCTTGACTACTTTTTTGCCCCCACTGTGTGTGTGTGTGTGTGTATATACATGTATATGTATGTATGGATGTATGTATGTATGTGTATGTATATGTATATGTGCAAGATTTCTGGCTCTCACAGGACCTGTAACTTTTTTTTTTTTTTGTAGTCTTGTTAAGACGCCAAACTTGCCTCTTGCCAGAAATAGCCATGAAACAGACGTGGGGGTGAGATAACGAGTTTAGACTGTTATAAAGTGTGTGTGTGTGTTGTGTGTGTGTGAGAGAGAGAGAGAGAGAGAGAGAGAGAGAGAGAGAGAGAGAGAGAGGAGAGCGTAATTTGGTACCCTAATACATATCCAGCACTGATGTCCCCTGCAATTCATCCTATGGTGACACAAAAGAGATTACTGCATGGATGATGAATGTTTTGTCCATGACCACCATGCCACAAATATCACAGACAGGGCTTTTCCTTTTCATTTTTTATGAAAAACTGATTTTGGGATTGAAGCATTTCTTTGATGCAGACTTAAACTGCGGACTAATTTGAATCCCCAGTCATTCGCAGTTTGAAGCCAGTCCTTTACATGGGATAAGTTTTTTTTTTTTTTTTTTTTTTTTTTTTCTTGGTTGGGTGGGGGGGGGGGGGTTATATAAGAGGTGGTAGGTGCCCCTTGTATGTCTCTCCAAGCCCCCCGCCTCCCACATTCTCTCTTTTCTGTCTTTCTTTCTCTCACTTTTTCTCTTTTCTCTTTCTACTAAAAGAAAGATCGTGTGGAGCAGGCGGTCATAAATCCACACTGACCGCCGCCCCACTGACAGGAGAACAGTGCACGAGTGTCAGCTTTTGGCGTACCTCTCGGATGCCCTACTCACGCTAATTTACCGTCCCCAATTGGGATAAAGAGCTTGGCCCGCTGATGTCTGACTTGAGTCTGGGTCTTTCTGAAAGGGCAATACAATCTGGAACTTGTGACGGGAATTTGTCCCTTTCAGAGCTGGCTGCCACTGTCCTTTGTGTAGTTCTATTTTGCTTTTTTGGGGGATTTGGAAGATGGACCACTTGTAGCTCTATTACATTTTCCGTTTAAATCAAGTGTGAGTGATATGTTGTCACTGAACCAAACTAATGATGACAGAATGTTTTGTTACTGTACGCAGCTATGCATTTAGATTAGGACTTTCAAACTGAAAAAGTGCAAAGCAAAAGTAGCAGAAGAAAAAAGTGTCAAAGACGTGGGTGTCCATGCCTGGAGGGGAAAGTGGCTAGCTTTTTTCTACTCTTGTGTGTGTAGATGTGTGTATGTGTCTTGTGTGTGCAGTGTGTTATGTGTATCCTCTGTAAGACAGACTCTTGGTCTTTGTGTTGCTCTTGGACTCTCTCTCTCATTGCCATGGCCCAACATTCATCACCCGACCCCAGTGTGACCTCTTTCAGTGTCCCCTCCAGCGTGTAACTGTCCTTGACAGTGAGTGGGACCCTCAGACCTTTGGGTTCTTCTGCCACACACACTGACCCTGTCAACCACACTGTGTGGTCATCGAGAGAGAAACAGAAAGAGACAGAAACAGAGAGAGTATGAGTGAGAGAGGGAAACATGACCCACTGACCCTCTCCAACCCATGTACAAACACTATATGGATAAAGGGGAACACACATCCACACGAATCCTGTCTCTTACTCACATGCAGAGATAGTCTAAAGAACCTGTTAGCTCGAAGTGATGACTAGATATCGCTAACACCACAATATGTCTTCTGTTGTGTTATTGAGTAGTGTAAAACACAAACTATGATGTAAAAATCTCTGTGTGTTGTACACATACCGTGCCATGTTTAACCTAACAGCAGACAGCCTCTCCACACTTACTTCCCTATCACAGTACAGAAACAGCACTGGTTTAAGTAGTAAATTTCTGTTATTGGTCTCTGTCCAAGGTTTAGTCTTGAGGCTTGTATTACCTGATCTTAGTGCTGTGTTCATCATCTTAGGCCAGAGTATTTTTCTGGATAGGCAACCAATTCATGGGGTTAAGGGAATGGTATTCTCATTGTTTAAATCTTATAATATGGATCATTATGAGTTTGTTAATGTAAATGATGAGTTCTGTGCTAACAGAAGTGTTATGTTTGATGTTCCATGGTGCTCAGTTTTAGGGCCACTGCTATCTGCAGCCACTGAATACAGTCATTCATAAGTTTCCAATGGTATGCCAATGATACACAGATTTATATTTGACTGCTCAGCCAAATATCAAAACCACCTTCTCTGTAACAATGTTTAGGTAGGGTTTATGCATGGAATTAACCACATGAATTTCCCAGAGCCAGGGTTTCCCAGTGGAACATATACCCAGAGCACTGGCTAGTCTTCTTCCCACGTTGCATCCTGGTGTGATTACTTCCTCAGGAAAATGGTGTGCACATGCCCAGCCACCCAATAAAAAATGGGACTCAAATGTCCAGTTCTGACACAGGGTGCCATTTGTAGGCACCTTTTATGTTGAACGGGTTGGCACGGTGACCACTCTGAACAGTCTACACCTAGGTAGCCCCATACATTAAACATTTATTTGACTTGTACCACAGTAGGTCTTCTGTCCATTAGGACCAGACGGTATAGGATTTGTTGCCCTTCTGCATAAGTGAGCCTTGAGTGCCAACATCCTGTGATTAGGTTGTGGTTTATCCCACCTCAGACCACTGTCAATAGGCACTCAGCACTTGTTAACGTCGCTCAGGCTGTTATTTCTCCCACATCGACTATGAGAACCGACTGTTCACTTGCCATCTAATATATCCCAGGGCTTAACATGTGCAGTTGTAATGAGGTAATCAATTTGATCTATTGTTTAGTCTGTGCTTTGTTTTGATGCTTTGGCTAATCTGTGTTCGTCAGCCAAGCCAGATGATCATCACAGAGTTGGCAAAGTGTAGAAAGCTGGAGGAAAGTGTGCTGGACATCATACACTGGATTCTGGGTAACCTTCCCTTATTGAGTCCTGACTGGGCAGATGTGAATTTAGTTAGGCTACATGTTGCTACAAGTAAGTTTACTGTTTAGATGGTGACACTGGACGGCTTCTCACTGTATAGCAGTTAAAGACCTCGCTCTAATTATTGATCCTACTTTCTCATTTGAAGCCCATATACATAACCTGAACAGCCTCTTTCCACCTCAAAAACATAATCAAGCTAAAAAGATACTGTCTCTTCCAGGTGCTGAAAAATTGTTCATGCTTTTATTGGCTTGAAGTTGGATTATTGCGCCCTGCTCTATGGATGCCTTGCTCTATGTTTCAATAAGTTACATAATATGTTAAATAAGCTTCAGTTGTTCCAAAGTGCAGAAGCTCAAATTCAGTTCAGCTGATGAGAAGTAGAAAGTTTGATTATATCAACCCTGGTTTAACTTCATTTCATTGGCTGCCAGTTTATTTCACACTGACTAATTCTACTGTGGGTGGCATGGTGGCTTGGTGGACAGCACTGTTTCCTCACAGCGAGAAAGTGAGAAAGAAACCTGGGCTCAATCCCAAGGTAGAGCGGTCTGGATCCTTTCTGTGTGGAGTCTGCATGTCCTTCCCCGTCCATGTGTCCACAGAAAGTCCAAAGACATGTTTTAGGTTAATTGGTGCCTCTAAAGTGCCCTTAGTGTGTGTGTGAGTGAGTGTTCCTTACGATGGATTGGCGTCCTGCATAGGGTTGTTTATGCCTTGCACCCAGATGCAGACTCATTATCACTACCAAGTGTAATGAAAACTATAGCAGGAAAACTTTTGTCCTACAAATCCTTTAGCTATAAAATGTGCAAAACGGCGCAGTTTCGCAACCCAATGCTGGAGGGGAGCGGTGGCATGGAAGACATGCCGATCTTGGCATGTCAGTCCCCAGAGCGCATGCGCTGGCCGTTAGTGGTGCTGATTGCACCATTGGCGACACCTGCGAGCTCAGGTATTTAAGAGTGCCCCTGAGCACCTTTGGTTGTCGCACCCTCGCTTATTTGAGACCTCACTCGTCTCCTGCGTGCTGTTGGGTCCATTGCTGGTATTCGGTGTGTTCAGGGAAAGAGGCTAGACTTGGCTTTCGTAGAAGCTTGGCCAAAGTATGGTCAGGAGGCCAGAGGTTAATCCAGGGTTTAGCGTGCTAGGGTTGGGAAAGAAACCGCCGCTGGCACCCCTCAGCAGCTTCGGCTCACTCGCCGCGGTAACTCGAGTCCCCCGGTTTTCCCTTACCGTCACTGCCCTCCTTACTGGGCCCCGCTCACGCCTTTCGCTTTTCGAGGGATGCTGCACTGTTGTCCGCCTTGTCTCTCTTTCTGCGTCCGCATTGCGCTGCGCATGTGCAGAACTTGCATCATGCATCACGTGTCTCCGGCTGTCCGCCGAAAGCCCCAACTTTCGAGTCGCAACACGCTTTGCGTGTCTCCGGGATTCCCCGAAGCTATCCTACAGAGTGTTACGCTCTCCCCGCTACTCCGTTCAGGTCTTTGCTTTCTGACCGGCTAGTATATCAGTTTTTATTTTGAGTTCGGCCCGACTGACGCTTGTGTTTGCCCTTCAAGCCCTGCTCTTTCCTTTGTTTCATCAGCCACTGCTTGACACGAACTTAATGCTGCCAACCCTGACGCCAGCGATCAGGGTTTGAGTCCCCGTTGCCTTCTTTGAATTTTCAGCGCTGTATTTTCCCCCTGTGTGTGTGTGTGTGTGTGTGTGTGTGTGTGTGTGTGTGCGCGCGCGCCTGCCTTTGCCCCACACACGTTCATTTATTCATTTTATTTTCTTTTGTTTGATCCATTCCATCATGAGCTAATTTCACTTGGGTCCTAAAAACCCTTATCCCTTGCGAACCGTAACAATAAATTGCGTTTTCCTTTTCAGATTTCTTCCAATAGTGCTTTTCCTTTACAATAGAGCATTGTCTTAAAGCAGCTTTACAAATATCTGGGCACACAAATCCAGTTTAGGAAGCACAAGGTGACAGTGGTAAGGAAATCCTCCCCATTTGATGAAGAAGAACCTTTGAGAGAACCACTACTAAAAAGCAACCCAACCTCCTTGGGCAGCCTAGATGTTGTATGTAAGAAACAAATTAAATTACCTAGATAAAACATTTATAATAATAGTTTAAGTACACAGAAGCTAAATGAGGCTGTAGCAGCAGAGTGGTGGTTTTGATGAGTTCTCAGGGTGCCATCAGGGCTGTAACTTTCTCCCTTTTATTTATGTTTTTACTGCAAGAGCTGCTGAGGTCCTTGTTTGCTGTGCTTGCACTGTCGTCATCAGTTACATCTGACTGAAGAGTTGGTTCTGTTTAACCAATGCTAACTTTGTGTTATGTCTTATTTTGCCGACCTGATGCTGGTGAAGATCCTTTACCTGCTATAATCCCCTTGACCCACTCGGTCGTGGTTCAGTACCTGGACCAGACTTTGTTGCTCTGTTCAGTAACTGTCAACTCTTACAACTAACAGGACATTTATTAACATTGTTACACTTAACATTTTCTGTCTTCAGCATAATTACAGCTTCTAATGACTATGTGAATAATAATTACTGTTTATTAATTAATGTTGTTGAGGATTACATGAGACAACCATAAATGACAGGTCAATCGGTGAACATATGGCCAATGTCAACAAACAATATAAGTATAGCAGTTTCTCATTTATGTACTGTATATATTAAGTACTACATATCATCAAGAAAACTTGTAAAAATTAACATCAGCAGTTCCCTACTGTTTCCAAACCATAATCCCAAATACCGCTCTCTTGAATGTACAGTACATTTATATTGAGGAAACAAATGCACATAAAGTCAATAAGTACTCATGAGTTGGAATTGCAGGGTAGGTGTGGTCTGGTGCCTCATCCTCTAGTCACTGGGTGCATGCAGAGCTGTACCCTTTACAGGGTGTCAGTCCATCACAGGGTTCGGTAAACACACCACCCAACATTCATGTTTCAAACCTGCAACCGCTAGATTAGAACTCTGGACCTCAGGTAGTGTTGTTTTCAGCAGCTACAGTGGTGCTAGAAATGTCTGTATTTCTGCATCAATATGACTTAAATCATCATGAGGTTTTCATAGTTCTAAAGTTCTAAAAGTAGATAAAGAGAACCCAAATAAAGAAATTAGTTAAAAATATTATGAAAGTGCTCCACAATTTACGATGGGGATATGTGTGATTGTAAAGAAGTGATTCAAACATTATAACTTATGAGGCTGAAATGAAGCAGCCTTATTTTTAAACTAATATTTTAAAGTATTTCTAAGACGTGACTGAATGTACTGAAGCAGTGAAGTTGATTAGACATGTGATTTTTGCTATTCCAGGTGCCCGGGAGACAAGAATGTCACTCAGCTCCCCAACAAGTTGCTCTCATTCAGACATTTTTGCTGAATTGGATGCTGCAGCACCTCGGACAGCCTCCTGCCTATCTTTGGACAACTGTGACCTCAGTGACACACACCTCAGCTCACCAACCACAGGTAATGTTTAGCCCAACCTCTAGAAGTGGTTTAAAATTACACACATATATATATATATATATATATATATATATATATATATATATATATATATATATAGATAGATAGATTAGATGGATTAGATCGATAGATCTAGATACGATATATATATATATATATCTATATATATATATATATATATATATATATATATATATACTGGTCTTCTAAAAAATTAGCATATTGTGATAAAGTTAATTATTTTCCGTAATGTAATGAATAAAAAATAAACTTTCATATATTTTAGATTCATTGCACCCAACTGAAATTATTTCAAGTCTTTTTATATTTTGTTTTAATACTGATGATTTTGGCATACAGCGTCATGAAACCCAAAATTAGATCACAAAATTAGCATATCATGAAAAGGTTCTTCAAACCAGCTATTAAACCTAATCAGCTGAATCAACGAATTTAACTCTAAACACCTGCAAAAGAGATTCCTGAGGCTTTTGAAAAACAATTCCCAGCCTGGTTCTGCTGGGACCTGACTGCTGTCCAGAAGGCCATCATTGACACCCTCAAGCAAGAGGGTAAGACACAGAAAGAAATTTCCTGAACGAATAGCTGTTCCCAGAGTGCTGTATCAAGCACCTCAGTGGGAAGTCCTGTGGGAAGGAAAAGTGTGGCAGAAAACGCTGCCACAACGAAGAAGACAGGTGACCTGAGGAGGATTGTGGAGAGGGCCGATTCGCCAGAGCCACCGTGTGCACAGGACGTGTGCAGGGAAATGGGCTACAGGTGCCGCATTCCCCAGGTCAAAAGCCCCTTTTGAACCAAAAACGGCGGCAGAAGCGCCTGACCTGGGCTACAGAGAAGCAGGCACTGGACTGGTGCTTCAGTGGTCCCAAGTACTTTTTTTTTTTTTTTTTTTTTCGGTTGAAAGAAAGCAAATTTTGGCATGTCATTCGGAAATCAAGTTTGCCAGATTCTGGAGGAATACTGGGGAGAAGGAAATGCCAAAATGTCTGAAGTCACCAGTGTCAAGAAGTATCCCACAGTCAGTGATGGTCTGGGGTGCCATGTCAGCTGCTGGTGTTGGTCCACTGTGTTTTATCAAGGGCAGGGTCAATGCATCTAGCTATCAGGAGATTTTGGTTTGAGCACTTCATGCTTCCATCTGTCTGAAGAGCTTTATGGACGATGAAGAGTTCATATTTCAGCCACACGACCTGGCACCTGCTCTGGCAAACAGTGCCAAACCCACTGGTAAATGGTTTTACTGACATGGTATTACTGTGCTCAATTGGCCTGCCAACTCTCCTGACCTGAACCCGATAGAGAATCTGTGGGATATTGTGAAGAGCACAAGTTGAGAGACGCAAGACCCAACACTCTGGATGAGCTTAAGGCTGCTATCGAAAGCAACCTGGGCCCTCCATAACACCTCAGCAGTGCCACAGGCTGATTGCCTCCATACCACAAATCGCATGAAAGCAGTCATTTCTGCAAAAGGATCCCGACCAAGTATTGAGTGCAATAAATGAACATAAATCTGACGGTTGACTTTTTTTTGTATTAAAACACTTTTCTTTTATTGGTCGGATGAAATGTGCTAATTTTGTGAGATTTTGTGAGAATTTTGGATTTTCATGAGCTGTATGCCAAAATCATCAGTATTAAAACAATAAAAGACTTGAAATATTTCAGTTGGTGTGCAATGAATCTAAAATATATGAAAGTTTAATTTTTATCATTACATTACGGAAAAGAATTAACTTTATCTCAATATGCTAATTTTTTTAGAAGGTCCATTGTGTATGTGTGTGTGCTTTTTATATATATATATATATATATATATGTATGTATATATATATATATATATATATATATATATATAAAGCACCCAGATAGAAATGTTGGATTGCTGCAAATCTTGACATGCACATACGTTGCAGGCAAATATCTAAATGATTACAGGTGTGATCCCCAGTGCTCTTGTGCCAAAAATATTCCCCACACCATTACGCCACCACCACCAGCCTGGAGTGTGGATACAAGGCAGGATGGATCCATGGATTCATCTTGTTTATACCAAATTCTGACCCTACCATCTGAATGTCGAGGCAGAAATCAAGACACAACGTATTTCCAATCTTCTATTGTCCAATTTTGGTGAGGCTGAGGGAGTTGTAGGTTTAGTTGCCTGTTGTGGTCTTCTGCTGCTGTAGCCCATCCGCTACAAGATTCTACGTGTTGTGAATTCAGAGATGGTTTTTCACATACCTCGGTTGCAATGGGTTTTTATTTAAGTTATTGTTGTCTTTCTGTTAGATTGAAGCAGTCATTTTCCTCTGATCTCTTTATCAACAAGGTATTTTCATACAGGTAGCTGTTGCTCACTGGATATTTTCTCTTTTTCTGACTGTTCTTTGTAAACCATAGAGACGGTTGTTAGATTTTTGCATTAACTCTAATGTTAGTGCTTGAACATTTTAGAATGTTCTATATTTTTGCATACATAACCAAAACATCCTCAGATTATAACATGAGTCGTGAAAGTAGATTAAGAGAACAAAATTAAATGAATGAAATATTTAACTTGGTCATTTGTTTATTGAGGAAAATTAGAAAATTATATGATGTTACATATTTGTGAGTGGCAAAAGTACAAGAGCCTGTAGGATTTGCAAGCTAATTTGAAGGTGAAATTGTTACGGTTCGCCTCTGTAAAAGAAAGTAAAATAAAAGGGCTTTTAGGACCCAATTGCAGTTAGCTGGTGAAACCAAATAGTGAACCAAAAATCTAAATAACTAAACAAAACGAAAACAAACTGAAAATTAAGCTGCACCTGTACTGTTTGGCAGCGGGGGGTCAAACCCTGAACGCTCACGTCAGGATTGAGTGCTCTAGCGTCGTGCCACCAACTGGCTGAATCAGACGTGAGCAAAACGAAACTAAGAAATAAAGGGCACACCCAAGGGTGAATAGCGCTGACGCAAAAGGGAGGAAGTGCAAGAGCACCGATGGCCGTGGAATTCTTTCCCTAACCTGACCAATCTGCTTACCTGGTGGTTACCTCGAGCCTCTCAGCTCTACATGGCTGGAGCTCTTCAAAGCCCTCAGCCTACAAGTGTTCCTGATCGTAGGAAAAAGGCAAAACTGTTGATCATTCCTGCACACCGGCTTGGAGGAATTTTAGCCCATTTCTCCGTACAGAACAGCTTCTGCTCTGGGATGTTGGTGGTTTTCCTCACATTAGCTGCTCGCTTCAGGTCCTTCCACAACATTTCCATTGGATTAAGGTCAGAACTTTGACTTGGCCATTCCAAAACATGAACTTTATTCTTCTTCTTCTTACGACTTCCCCATTTATATTCTTCTTAAAACCATTCTTTGGTAGAACGGCATTTGTGTGTTAGGGTCGCTGTCTTGCTGCATGACCCACCTTCTCTTGAGATTCATGTTCATGGACAGATGTCCTGACATTTTTCCTTTAGAATTCTCTGATATCATTCAGAATTCATTGTTCCATCAATGATGGCAAGCCGTCCTGCCCAGATGCACCAAACAGGCCCTAAACCATGATACTACCACACTACCACCATCATGTTTCACAGATGGGATAAGGTTCTTATGCCTGGAATGCAGAGTTTTCCTTTCTCCAAACATAATGCTTTTCTTTTAAAACCAAAAAGTTCTATTTTGGTCGCATCCGTCCACAAAAACTTCTTCCAATAGCCTTCTGGCTCGTCCACGTGGATCTTTAGCAACTGCAGACGAGCTGTAATGTTCTTTTTGGAGAGCAGTGGCTTTTCTCCTTGCAGGCCTGCCATGCACACCATTGTTGTTCAAAGTTCTTCTGATGGTCGACTCATGAACATTAACATTAGCCAATGTGAGAGAGACCTTCAGTTGCTTAGAAGTTACCCTGGGGTCCTTTGTGACCTTGCCAACTTTCACACACCTTGCTCTTGGAGTGATCTTTGTTGGTCGACCACTCCTGGGGAGGGTAACAATGGTCTTGAATTTTCTCCATTTGTACAAAATCTGTCTGACTGTGGATTGGTGGGGTCCAAACTCTTTAGAGATGGTTTTGTAACCGTTTCCAGTCTGATGAGTATCAACAACTCTTTTTCTGAGCTCCTCAGAAATCTCCTTTGTTCGTACCATGATACACTTCCACAAACATGTGCTGTGAAGAGCAGACTTTGATAGATCCCTGTTCTTTAAATAAAACAGGGTGCCCACTCACACCTGATTGGCATCCTATTGATTGAAAACACCTGACTCTAATTTCACCTTCAAATTAACTGCTAATCCTAGAGGGTCACATACTTTTGCCACTCACTAATATGTAATATTGGATCATTTTCCTCAATAAATAAATGACCAAGTATAATATTTTTGTCTCATTTGTTTAACTGGGTTCTCTTTATCTACTTTTAGGACTTGTGTGAAAATCTGATTATATTTATGCAGAAATATAGAAAATTCTAAAGGGTTCACAAACTTTCAGGCAAGACTGTACATAATTTGGTTTAACTGAAACGGGATGAAACTGTGTCATCAGCATAACTGTGGGAAACAATACCATATTTATCAATAACTGAGTGTAGTGGAGCTAGGAGTATAAATTACTTCCATAAACAAATTGGTAATGGTCAGTCGGTTAGGATTTAGAAAGCAAAAATTGTCTAAATAAGTTATTCTTATAATGCACACGTTACACCTTATTTAAGTCTGTTGGTGACAACATGTCTAGTATATTAATAAGCATTAAGTTAGTGCAAAGGATTTTTATCAATGTGGCAACTAGAATCTTGCCAGGGTCTAGTCTTTTACATCTGGCAGAGGTTGACCTTTAACATGTCTAACCACACAGCTTTCAAGAGATTTGTTATTACATACAAAAGGACTACTGAAGGCTAATATAAGGAAAAAAAATAACAGCAAAAAAACCCCAAAAGACTTAATAATAATACAAAATACAGACAGTTAAGACTTGTGATGTAATCACAAATTATATAAACTCACAGAATTGATACTGAAATGTTGAACTGTGATGGTAACGAGTGTCGGCTTCTGGAGAAGTTCTGTGTGTAGCTCCATCAAAAACGTTCAACCCATAGCTCCCTGGATGGTTCTCTGTGTAACTCCCTGGATTGTTCTACCTAGTTCTGACATGGGTGTCAGTCGGCTGAAACAATATTCACATTTACAGCATTTAGCAGACGCCCTTATCCAGAGCGACTTACAATTGGTCCAATCTTACAATCCAAGCAATTGTGGGTTAAGGGCCTTGCTCAAGGACCCAACAGTGGCAGCTTGGCAGAGGTGGGATTTGAACCCTGGACCCTCCAGAGTCTAGTACCTTAACCACTAGGCTACCACAGTCCAATATGTTATTTCCATTCTGACCCCGTACCGCTGGGAACGAACACACCTTTGGTAGTCCTGTTTGAGATGATAATTCAGTTCTGGGAAGTGACGCTGGCTACCTTTCTCAGTCCAGGAAAATGGTGTCTCATATGGTCAAACGTGAGTGTCCATTTTGTGCATTATTGTGCAAGCATTGTACAGGGCTTGTAAGTCTCATCACCTTGGTCTTCATGAAATTTGGATTCCATAGGCACCAAACATAACATCTTCCAGTCCTTTGTACACAAATACATTTACCACACAATAGTATAGGTCTTTAATTGTAAGAAAATTATTTTTCTCCTACACTATGATGGGGCCTAAATCCTGACTGAAATGGTGGTGGTAACTACACAGCTGATGGTACACAGCACTTTCTAAAGTCTTGGAGATGAAAAACCTCAGTCTATAATTAGACAACACTCTAGGGTCAAGGTTGACTTTTTTAATCAGAGGTTTAATAATCACACATTTAAAGGATTGAAGGCACATAGCCAAGGCTAAATAATAAGTTTAAATAATAAGTAGTGTCTCTGTAATATTAGGCATACATTCTTTAAGTAAGTATGTCTGAATTGGATCAAGTAAACATGATGATGATGATGACTTGGATGAGTTGATCAGGGAGGACAGTTCATTATTAGTAATTGGGGTAAAAATATTCTAGCCATGATTTACAGTTACCTAAACAGACACCTACTCCGGTGCTACATCTAATAGGTTGTGAAATAGGTGGGTGTTGTGATGAGCTTTGAGTATTGCATCAAATTCTGTAATGGTTCTTGTTAGTCTGTAGATCCCAAATCAGAAAAAGTTGGGACGGTATGAAAATGCAATAAAAAAATAAATGCAGTGTTCCTTAGTTGTCCTTTGACTTTTATTTCATTGCAGACAGAATGAGCCCAAGATATTTCATGTTTTTTTCATCCATTCTTGGAGTTCAGGCCTGCAACACATACCAAAAATGGGACAGGGACAATTTAGGGCTAGTAATGAGGTAAAAAAGAGCATTACGTGTCATTACAAGTAATGCCAGCAGGTGATTATAATCATGATTTGTTACAAAAACATCCACGAAAAGCTTAGGCTTGGAGGAGCAAAGATGGGCAGAGGATCTTCAGGTTATCAACAAATGTGTAAGAAAATTATTGAAATGTTTAAAAACAATGTTCCTCGAGGAAAGAATAGAAGGGATTTACATATTTCTCCCTCTACAGTGCATAATATTAAACAATTCAAGGAATATGGAGTAATTTCAGTGCTTAAAGGGCAAGGGCACGAGCCTAACCTGAAGAGGGGTGATCTCCGCTCCCTCAGACGGCACCGCATCAAGAACCATCATTCATCAATAGCTGATAGAACCACATGAACAAGGGATTACTTTTTCAAACCTTTATCAAGCTCTACAATACAGAGTTACATTCACAAATGCCACTTAAAACGTTACTGTGCTAAAAAGAAGTCTGAAGGCTTTATATTCTCTGTCTTCAGGTGTACCCATAAATGCTTATTGTGGTTTGGGTCTTTGTTGGGCTTCAAGTAGCTGTTGCAAAGCTTTAAGATGTGTTTTGTATCATTATCCTGCTGTAGTATGAATCATCCATGCCTTTGTTGCCTCCGTGGCATTTGTTTCCAAAAAAATGTTGAAAGGTTTTTCATCACAACACTATACAGTTTTCCACTTTGTGCCAGTCCATCCCAGGTGACCTCGACCCACTGACCTTTCTGGATGGAGTTGATGTGCAGTAGAAATTAAAGTTGCATTTGTAGACGCTAATATAAACTGTGTTTACTGACACTGGCTTTCTGAAGTATTCCTAAGGTTGTATCTTAAATAGAGGCCTGTCAGTTTTTAATCATGTGCCATCTGAAGGAGCAAAGGTCATTCACTATTGGTTTACAGTCTTGTTTTATACACACAGAAAATTCTTCAGATTTCCTAAAACTTTTTTGTATTTCTTCCTAAAACCTCATCAAATTTTCAGTACTAAAAATAGACTAAAAACTAAATTAAATAAATGAGACAAACATATTATGCTTGATCATTTGAATCATCATCTTAGAGGTTTGTTGAGGCTCATCAGGCTGGAAAAGCTTAAAATACCATCTCTAAGGAGGTTAGACCCCACCAACCCATAGTCAGACGGATTGTCCACAAATGGGGGAAATCCAAGATAATTTTTCCCTCTCTAGGGAGCAAGATTTCTGGCTCCCACAGACCTGTAATTTCTTCTTTAAGAAGCACTTTTGTCCTAAACTCATTACTTGTATTAATGGCACCTGTTTGACCTCGTTATCTGTATAAAAGACACCTGTCCACAGCCTCAAACAGTCAGACTCCAAACTCAACCATGGCCAAGACCAAAGAGCTGTTGAAGGACACCAGGAAGAAAATTGTAGACCTGCAGCAGGCTGGGAAGAGTGAATCTACAATAGGCAAGCAGGTTGGTGTGAATAAATCAACTGTGGAGCAAATTGTAAGAAATGGAAGCCATACAAGGCCATTGATAATCTCCCTCGATCTGGGACTCCACGCAATTTCTCATCCCGTGGGTCAAAATGATCATGAGACAGTGTATTTCAAAACGGTGTAGCAAAAATCCCAGAACTACACGGAGGGACCTGATGATGAATGCAGAGAGCTGGGACCAAAGTAACAAGGCTACCATCATTAACACACCTACGCCGAGAGGGACTCAGATCCCTGCAGTGGCCAGGCGTGGGTCCCCCTGCTTAGCCAGTACATGTCCAGGCCCATCTGAATTTTGCCAGAGATCATATATGGATGATCCAGAATAGGATTGGGCAGAATATCATGTGGTCAATGAAACCAAAACAGAACTTTTTGGTAAAAACTCAGCTGTAGGAAAAAGGATGCTGAGTCGCATTCCCCAAGAACACCATACCTACTACTGTGGAAGCATGGGGGTGGAAACATCATGCTTTGGGAGCTGTTTTTTTCTGCAGAGGGGACAGGACGACTGAGATCCGTGGTTAAGGGAAGAATGAACGGGACCATGTATCGTGAGATTTTAAGCCAAAACCTCCTTCCATCAGTGAGAGCATTGAAGATGGAACGTGGCTGGGTCTTCCAGCATGACAGTGATCCCAAACACACCACACGGGCAACGAAGGAGTGGCTCCGGAAAAAGCATTTCAAGGTCCTGGAGTGGCCTAGCCAGTGTCCAGACCTCAACCCCATAGAAGATGTGTGGAGGGAGTTGAAAGTCCGTGTTTCCCCAAAACATCACTGCTCTAGAGGAGATCTGCATGGAGGAATGGGCCAAAATACCAGCTACAGTGTGTGCCAACCTGGTGAAGACAGGAAACGTTTGACCTCTGTCATTGCTAACAAAGGTTATGTTACAAAGTATTGAGTTGAGCTTTTGTTATTGACCAAATACTTATTTTCCACCATAATTTACAATTAAATTCTTTAAAAATCCTTCAATGTGATTTCCTGGATTTTTCTCCTCATCTTGTCTCTCATAGTTAAAGTGTACCTATGATGAAAATTACAGACCTCTCTCCTCTTTGTAAGTAGGAGAACTTGCACAATCAGTGGCTGACTAAATACTTTTTTGCCCCACTGTAAGTTGCAGATAAGACCAAAAGTACCATCATTGTTGGAACAATGAATTCTGAATTATATCAGCAAATTCCAAAGGGAAATTGAGTATCAAGAAAAAGTGGGTCATGCAGAAAGACAATGACTCTAAGCACGCTAGTTGTTCTACCAAAGAATGGTTAAAGAAGAAAAGAGTTAATATTTTGGAATGGCCAAGTCAAAGTCCTGAGCTTAATCCAAAAGAACTGCTGTGGAAGGAGCTGAACTGAGCAGATCGTGTGGAAAGTCACCATCATCAGTTGAAGCTGTTCTGTAAAGACAAAAGAGCTGAAAATCCTCCAAGCTGGTGTCTAGGACTGATCGATAGTTACCAGAAACCTTTAGCTTGTAGTTATTTTTTTAAGTGTGTTTATAGCAAAGTAACAACATATACACTTTAAAAAAGAACAAAGCCACTCAAGAATAAAGCAACAAACAAAAGTTAACCGACTTCAGCAAGCTGAACCTTTGACATGACCTCTGACCCACCTCTTTTCCTAACTCAGTGAGGTCTAAGCCTAGCAGTGGTAACATGCATATCTCTTATTTTTCACTGTGACTGAGTGATGGATCTGTGTCAGCTGATACACCTATATCAGGTCTTCCGTTTAATGAACATAAATAGCCAATAATAATAATGAAAGTACAAATAATGTTCCATTTTTGTACTTCAAATCAGTGTTAGCAAACTAACAGGAAATAATAAAACTTACTGGAAGTTCTATATCCATATGTCTTTGCCCCACTTTCACCCCTTGTACATGAAATACCATGTTTAGTGAATTAGCGCGAAATACATTTTTGCTTCTCTAGTTTTTTAGTTTTTTATTGTATAGAAAAGTGTAGTGAATATGTCTCTAGTTACCCATCAGTGCTTATTTTGAAAATAATTTATCTTCTTCCACATGTTATAATTCCAATCACAAATAAAGTTGGGGCAGTATGGAAAATGCAAATAATAAATAAACACAGTGTTTCCTACTTTTATTTCAGTGCAGACAGTATGAAACCAAGATATTTAATATTTTAGTGTACATACATTCCTGCATTTCACGCCAATGGCACTGACACAACCCCATACCATGGCAGAGCCTGGCTTTTGGACTTATTGCTGATAACAGTCTGGATGGTCCTTTTTGTCTTTGGTCCAGAGCTCATGGCATCCATTTCTTCCAAAAAGCTGTAGAGTACTGATTCGTCTGAAAACAATACATTGGACATGGTTAACAAGCATGGTTAAGGCTTTTATTTATTGAGGAATATGATCCAATATTACATATTAGCGAGTGGCAAAAGTATGTGAACCTCTAGGATTAGCAGTTACTTTGAAGGTGAAATTAGAGTCAGGTGTTTCAATCAATGAGATGCCAATCAGGTGTGAGTGGGCACCCTGTTTTAATTAAAGAACAGGGATCTATCAAAGTCTGCTCTTCACAGCACATGTTTGTGGAAGTGTGTCATGGTACGAACAAAGGAGATTTCTGAGGAGCTCAGAAAAAGAGTTGTTGATGCTCATCAGGCTGGAAAAGGTTACAAAACCATATCTAACAAACAAATGAGACAAAAATATTATACTTGGTCATTTATTTATTGAGGAAAATGATCCAATATTACATATTAGTGAGTGGCAAAAGTATGTGAGCCTTTGCTTTCAGTATCTGGTGTGACCCCCCTGTGCAGCAATAACTGCAGCTTAAACATTTCCTGTAGCTGTTGATCAGTCCTGCACACCGGCTTGGAGGAATTTCCTCCAAGAGCAGTGGCTTTCTCCTTGCAGCCCTGCCATGCACACCATTGTTGTTCAGTGTTCTTCTGATGGTGGACTCATGAACATTAACATTAGTCAATGTGAGAGAGGCCTTCAGTTGCTTAGAAGTTACCCTGGGGTCCTTTGTGACCTCACCAACTATTACACACCTTGCTCTTGGAGTGATCTTTGTTGGTCGACCACTCCTGGGGAGGGTAACAATGGTCTTGAATTTCCTCCATTTGTACACAATCTGTCTGAATGTGGATTGGTGGAGTCCAAACTCTTTAGAGATGGTTTTATAACCTTTTCCAGCCTGATGAGCATCAACAGCTCTTTTTCTGAGCTCCTCAGAAATCTCCTTTGTTCGTTGCCATGATACACCCTTCCACAAACAGTGTGGTTGTGAAGAGCAGACTTTGATAGATCCCTGTTCTTTAAATAAAAACAGGGTGCCCACTCACACCTGATTGGCATCCCATTGAATGAAAACACACTGACTCGTCATTTCAATCACCTCAAATGAACTGCTAATCCCTAGAGGTCACATACTTTTGCCACTCACTAATATGTGATATTGGATCATTTTCCTCAATAAATAAATGACCAAGTATAATATTTTTGTCTCATTTGTTTATTTGGGTTCTCTTTATTGTTGATCAACTGGAAATCATCTGCTGTTTGTTCGTTGCATTTTTCGTGCTGTCTCAACTTTTTTTTTAATTGGGTCTATATAATACATGTGTAAATGTTTAATATCTTTGTTCTACCTCAATCATCCAATAGGCACAGCTCTTTTAAGTATTATAAGAAGAGTTGATAGCAGTACAATGGCACAGTGGCTTGTGCTGACACCTTATAGCTCCAGACATCCCCATTTAGATTCCATTTTCAGTCTGCAGGTTTCCGCTAGCCTGCACTGGTTTCCTCTGGGTACTCTGGTTTCTTCTCACATTTTAAAGATGTACACACACAAAAGTTAACTGCTCATTAGCTTTAGCGCAAATATGTAATCAGTCAATCACATGTCAGCATCTCATTGCATTCTTATTTTAATTCACACATAGTAACTTGTTATTCTTTCTGTCGGGCTGGTAGCCTCTCACTGTTCCTCCCTCCATTTTCTTTCCCACCTGCATATTTTTTATGTTATATTTTTCCACAAACAATCATGCTTCAAAATGTACATACTTTGTCATAATGAGGTGAAAGCAATGGCCTGAGGTGAAAGAAATCACTCTGACCTGTCACGCTCGCTGGCCACCACGCCAGCGTCACCTGCGCACGTCACCTCACATGCGCACCTGTTCCTTTCCTCCATTTCTTCATCACACCCACCCGCACTCTCTTTTAACCCGCACTCACTTCACCGTCACTGCGGATTATTGATGTTATGCCACCAACAGTTCGTTCCCTACCAGTCGTGCCTCTACACACCGTCCCTCGTCTCGCGTTCCTACGCACTCCGTCCGTCGTCCGTTCCGTCCGTCCGTCCGTATTCATCACATTCCAGGTTTGTCACGTTTTGTTTCATGCCCGTTTTCATTCCCCCGCCTGTTCAGTCGCTGTGTTTGTTTGCCCCTCTGTTGTTTAATAAATCTCACCCTTTACTTTTGAACCTGCGTTCGTCTCCTGCTTCCCCTCCGGCTCACGCCGTTACAGAATAATCCGCCACTAACATGGAGACGGCAGGTTCACCTAATGGTTTTGTTTTCCCTCGACCGTTTTCTACGGCGATCCTGCCTCCTGCTGGTGCCCGTTTTGTATGCATTGCAGGTCCGTGGTCGTTTTTTTGCATTTCCCCTTTGACTCCGAGTTTAAGAAGGTTTCTTTTTGTTTCTCCACCTGGAGGTGAAGCCCTGGTTTGGGCCACCCACATGTGGCCGGGTGCTCCCAGAAGGGCACGCGTAGATCGTTCCTGGAGGAGCTGGAGTTTGCTTTTAGCTCCTCCTGGGAATCCCCCCCGGGCAGTCGACACTGTGGGTTCCAGCCCTGCAGAACCAGTTTCGCCCTGTCCGCTATTGCACTGGCTGTAAGGTGGTCTGGATCCCCAGCTTACCACCAGCCGGACCGCCCTAAACCAGGCGTCCAAGCAAAAACTGCCGCTGCCGGCCGACAAATTTTATTTTAAGTCGCTCCTTGTTTTTTTCCCTGATCCCTCAGTTCCTAGTAGTTATTCCGCGTTTCCAAACACGCCTCAGAACCCCTAGTTCTCGATCATGGTACCACCGCTCAGTCGGCTTCCTCCCCTCGACACCCCGCACTGCGTTCGTTTGGGACACGGACGGGATCACAATCACACGTGCCCACTCCCCGCGTCCCGGATGTTCGGTGCCGGTGGCTGCCCCAAGGACATCTGCAGTTCGGTGGCTGCCCCCAAGGATCGTCAGCAAGTTTAGGGGCCGGTGGGAGAAGGAATGGGGGGGACCCCAAAAAAGGACGTCAGCAGTTCCGGTGGCTGCCCCAAAGGACGTCCTGCAGTTCCCGGTGGCTGCCCCCCAGGGCACCAGACAGCCTTTCTAAAGGCTCCATCCACGTCCGAAGCCTTTTTTCCAAAGGCCTACTGCCCTCCACGGAGACCCCGTCTGAGGACCCTCACTAACGGCCGCAACCCCCCAGAAGAAAGCCGTTCGGAGATTGTCTCCTCCTCCATGAGACCCAATTCGTCGACTCTGCGCTGTCAGCATCACGTCGTCCACGACTCTGCTGTCAAGCATCACTGTCGTCACACGACTCTGCTGTGTCAAGCATCACGTCGTCCCACGACTCTGCTGTCAAGCATCACGTCGTCCACGACTCTGCTACTGCTGTCAAGCATCACGTCGTCCACGACTCTGCTCTCAAGCATCACGTCGTCCACACCCACTCTGCTCCCAAGCATCACGTCGTTCCACGACTCTGCTCTCAAGCATCACGTCGTCCACGACTCTGCTCTCAAGCATCACGTCGTCCACGGGACTCTGCTCTCAACATCACGTCGTCCACGACTCCTGCTCCTCAAGCATCACGTCCCACGGACTCTGCTCTCAAGCATCTCACGTTCGTCCCACGACTCTGCTTCTCAAGCATCACGAGTCCACGACTCTGCTCTCACGCATCACGTCGTCCACGACTCTGCTCTCAAGCATCACGTCGTCCCACACTCTTGCTCTCAAGCATCACACGTCGTCCACGACTCTGCTCTCAAGCATCACTCGTCCACGACTCTGCTCTCAAGCATCATCACGTCGTCCACGACTCTGCTCTCAAGCATCACGTCCGTCCACGACTCTGCTCTCAAGCATCACGTTCGTCCACGGACTCTGCTCTCAAGCTCACGTCGTCCACGACTCTGCTCTCAAGCATCAACGTCGTCCACGACTCTGCTCTCAAGCATCACTGTCGTCCACGACTCTGCTCTCAATCATCACGTCGTCCACGACTCTGCTCCAAAGCATCACGTCGTCCCACGACTCTGCTCTCAAGCATCACGTCGTCCACGGACTCCGCTGACAAGCATCACGTCGTCCCGGACCCCGCTGACAAGCATCATCACGTCGTCCCACGAACTCTGCTCTGCAGCCACTTCGTCGTCCACGACTCTGCCTTCTGCATCACTCGTCGTCCAACGACTCTGCTCTTGGCAGCCACTCGTCGTCCACGACTCTTGCTCTGCAGGGCACTCGTCGTCCACGACTCTGCTCTGCAGCCACTCGTCGTCCACGACTCTGCTCTGCAGCCACTCGTCGTCCACGACCTCTGCTCTGCAGCCACTCGTCGTCCACGACTCTGCTCTGCAGCACTCGTCGGTCCACGACTCTGCTCTGCCAGCCACTCGTCGTCCCACGACTTCTGCTTCTCCAACACTCGTCGCCACGACTCTGCTCTGCTAAACCCGCTCGTCGTCCACGACTCAGCCATGCAGGTGGCCGCTCGTCGGTCCACGACTCAGCTCTGCAGCCACTCGTCGTCTCTGCTACCAAGCAACGCCCGCCTCGGCCTCTGCTGTCAAGCAACGCCGCCTCGCCTCTGCTCTTGCTGTCAAGCAACGCCGCCCCTCGCCTCTGCTGTCAAGCAACGCCGCCCTCGCCTCTGCTGTCAAGCAAACGCACGCCGCCTCGCCCCTGCTGTCAAGCAACGCGCCGCCTCGCCTCTGCTGTCAAAAGCAAGCAACGCCGTCCTCGCCTCGCTGTCAAGCACGGCCGCCTCGTCTCTGCCTGCTCTTCAAGCAACGGCCGCCATCGTCTCTGCTCTCAAGGCACGGCCCGCCTCGTCTCTGCTCTACAAGACACGGGCCGCCTCGTCTCTGCTCTCAAAGCACGGCCCGCCTCGTCTCTGTCTGCTGCTCAAGCACGGCCTCCTCGTCTCTGCATCTCAAGCACGGCCGCCTCCCCCTCGGTCTCTTGCTCTCAAGCACGGCCGGCCTCGTCTCTGCTCTCAGCACGGCCGCCTCGTCTCTGCTTCTCAAGCACGGCCGCCTCGTCTCTGCTCTCAAGCACGGCCGCCTCGTCTCTGCTCTCAAGCACGGCCGCCTCGTCTCTGCTCTCAAGCACGGCCGCCTCGTCTCGGCTCTCAAGCACGGCCGCCTCGTCTCTGCTCTCAAGCACGGCCGCCTCGCCTCTGCTCTCAAGCACGGCCGCCTCGCCTCTGCTCTCAAAGCACGGCCTCCTCGCCTCTGCTCTCAAGCACGGCCGCCTCGCCCTCTGCTCTCAGCACGGCCGCCTCGCCTCGCCTCTGCTCTCAAGCACCGGCCGCCTCGCCTCTGCTCTCAAGCACGGCCGGCCTCCGCCTCTGCTGTCAAGCACGGCCGCCTCGCCTCTGCTGGTCAATATCGTCGCCTCGCCGCCTCTGCTGTCAGTCGTCGCCTCCTCGCCGCCTCTGCTGTCAAGCGTCGCCGCCTCGCCGCCTCTGCTGTCAAGCGTTCGCCGGCCGGCGTCCGCTCGCCTACCCGCCGCCTCTGCTGTCAAGCGTCGCCGCCTATAATAGCCGCCTCTGCTGTCACAGCGTCCGCCGCCATCGCCAGCCTCTTGCTGGTCAAGCCGTCGCCGCCTCCTCGCCGCCTCTGCTCTCAAGCGTCTCGCCGCCTCGCCGCCTCTGCTCTCAAGCGTCGTCGCCTCGCCTCCTCCTCCTCTGACTCTCTCAAGCGTCGCCGGCCTCGCCGCCTCTGCTCTGTCGAGACGTCGCCGCCTCGCGCCCTCGGCTCTCAAGCGTCGCCGCCATCGCCGCCTCTGCTTGTCCATGCTTCGCCGCCTCGCCGCCCCGTCTGCCTTGTCAATCGGTCTCGCCGCCTCTGCCGCCTCTGCTGTCAAGCGTCGCCGCCACGCCGTCGCCGCCTCTGCTCTCAACGCGTCGCCGCCCTCGGCCGCCTCTGCTCTCAAGCGTCGTCGCCTCGCCTCCTCTGCTCTCAAGCGTCGCCGCCCCTCGCCGCCTCTGCTGTCAAGCGTCGCCGCCCTCGCCGCCTCTGCTCTCAAGCGTCGCCGCCCTCGCCGCCCTTCTGCTGTCAAGCGTCGCCGCCTCGCCGCCTCTGCTCTCAAAAAGCGTCGCCGCCGCTCGCCGCCCTCTGCTCTCAAGCGTCGCCGCCTCCTCCCTCGCCGCCTCTGCTCTCAAGCGTCGCCGCCTCGCCGCCTCTGCTCTCAAGCGTCGCCGCCTCGCCGCCTCTGCTCTCAAGCGTCGCCGCCCTCGCGCCTCCTGCTCTCAAGCGTCGCCGGCCTCGCCGCCTCTGCTCTCAAGCGTCGCCGCCTCGCCGCCTCTGCTCTCAAGCGTCGCCGCCTCGCCGCCCTCTGCTGCTCTCAGCGTCGCGAAAAAATCGCCGCCTCTGCTCTCAAGCGTCGCCGCCTCGCCGCCTCTCTGTCTCAAAGCGTCGCCGTCCCCCCCCCCCCCACCCGCCTCGCCTGACTCTGCTGTCACAGCGTCGCCGCCCATCGCTGACCAACGCACACCCGCTCGTCTGCCTTCAGTCGTTCGCCTCATCGGTGCCTCCAGGACTGCGACCGGGGGGCTCTTTCTGGAGTCCGAGCTCCTAGCTCCGTCTCGGACTCCTTGGGGGGGGGGCTCTGGGGCTCACTGGCCGCTGTCCAGATCACCTGCCCACGTCAGCAGCGTCACCTGCGCACGTGTTCACATTCACACGCACCTGTTCCTCATTTCTCATCATCACCCGCACTCTAATTTAACCCGCACTCACTTCACCCACCGTCACTCACTGCGGATTATTGATGTTTATGCCCCACCAACGCGTTCCCTACCAGTCAGTGCCTCTACACACCGTCCCTCGTCTCGCGTTCCTACGCACTCCGTCCGTTTCGTCCGTCCGTCCGTATTCCTCACATTCCCAGGTTTGTCACGTTTTGTTTCATGCCCGTTTCATTCCCCACCCCGCCTGTTCAGTTTCGCTGTGTTTGGTTTTCGTGTTGTTTAATAAATCTCCCCTTTACTTTTGAACCCTGCGGTCCGTCTCCATGCTTCCCCTCCCGGCTCACACACGCCGTTACAAGACTGACTAATCCTTGCTCAGTCACTGTGTCACTCTTGTGCACTGAAGCTTAGTTTGATTGGCAGGATGGTAGTGGAATGCTGGAGAAACCTAGCTTGTGAATTCCCCCCGAAGGCCACGCCTCACAGGAGGCAGGTGATTTGCATAGGTTAGAGGTCCACTGTTGGACATTATTGTTTGACTGATTAAGTTTTGTGTAAGCTATAAAGAGAGTTACACCTATAAAATATTAACACGCCTTTTATAGGCTACATATAAGAAAAACAAATGAGTTTCTTGTACATAGAATATTTTAATGATAATTATCCAGTCACTTAAGATCTTCATAATTTTAAAGCAGTTGTTGGGCAGTCAGGAAACACTTAAGCAAAATATTTACACTTGTAAGATTCAGGAAGAATGTGTATGAGTGTCCTGTATGTCCAATACAGATCTGATCGTGTCTGATTACCACAAAGCACAACGAACCAGTATTAAACACAGCTATTTTAGTGAATTTCTTCAGCATTTTAAAGTTGTAATGTATTTTCTGAACTCTTTATAAAACATTGTTTTTGATATTCATTGACGCAGTCCTGCCCCATTATCATTGTGTTTGGAGTAAACAGGCTTTCTGCAGCTGCTTGTTGACATTGTGGTCTCTATTGCAGATCTGTCTCCTGATTTGGCTGCCCTAACAGTGGGCTGTGAGTCTGCTGACCCCGGGTCTCTATCACGCGTCCAGCTCCTGCTGCTCGGACGGGAAACACCGGAGGAGTCGCTGTCGGGGCCAAAGTGGTTCAGTCCTGTTGAGGAGAGTGATTATGAACCTGGCCTTCGAGTGTGGAGCTTGGGCATTTCCCAGCATTATCAGTCCACAGGTATTGAGCATATCATATAGCCCATCATACTACAGCTGCCTAAAGCCTGTGTTGATATGGGACACTGATAGACAGTGGTGTGTGTGTGCATATGCAGGTTTATATGTTTGAGCAACACAGAGGCATGTGTGAATGTGTTGCAGCACATGGAGTACTCTGTTTTCCGGGCTGTTTTGTATGGAATTGCGGGCGGACGCGTTCGCCCCTGCTATCTTCACCCTTTATCTGATTGCAGATTGCCATGTTTGCATTTAGGACCAACAGTGACTTGATTGCCTTTTAATAAAACTCACAAAACCTGGAACAAAAGGGGGGAAAAAACCCAGGAGAAAACCGTTGGCTAAGGCTGGGGAAAGTTTGCAATCATTAAAGCATGATTGTGTGTGTGTGTGTGTGTGTGTGTGTGTGTGTCTGTCTAAATAAGGTGAAGGGTGTTAAAAAAAGGGAAGGGGAAATCTCAGTTTTAACTGACTAGACGGCCAGTCATTAGTTGTCCTTGAGCTTAATGTCTTTATAGTGTGTACCTGGGTGTGAGTGAGCAGGCCTTACTCCGTCGGCAGTGGCTTTGATCTCTTGCCGGCGTACTTCTCATCTGCTCTTGAGCGTGCAGCACCGAGCCCTTAACCGAAGCCATAACCGTGCGGTGACCCAATGCTCCTTTAAAAACACCTTTATGGACTTATGAAGAAGTTATATTGACGAGATGAAGCGCGGAACAGGTTTATTATTAACCCCAAACATCAGTTCATCCACACGCCGGCTTGTGCTTGCAATCAAGCCATGATTGTGAGATCTGTCTATTGTGCATTGTTCACACGTTCTGCTCGGAGAACGACACTACAAAGGAGGCACGGGCTGCGGTAGATTAGAGTGCCTTATGATCTTTAGTGGAAGCGTTTTGACATGTTGTTAATGTGTCTCCGACGCCTGGTACAAACACAAACACGTACACATGCGCACGGAGTGTGCAAAGAGGCCCGGTGTCATTCAAGACATGTTTGCATTGGTGTGTGTGTGTGTGTGCATGTGTACACCTGGCATACTACAGATAGACAGGTGCTGCTGTGGGTAGCTGCAATTCTGTCAGTATTTACAGAAGGATTACGGAACTCCAGCCATGACGTACACCGATCAGCCATAACATTAAATTCACCTCCTTGTTTCTACACTTATTGTCCATTATAGCAGCTCCACTTACCATATAGGTGCACTTTGTAGTTCTACTTTTACAGACTGTAGTCCCCTTGTTACTCTGCATCCTTTGCTAGCCCCCCGTGACCCTGTTTTACCGTGGCCAGAACTATACTCGTCGACAAAAAAAAATAACGCACCCATATAGAAAGGTCGGATTGCTGCAAAACTCTACAGTCTCGGGCAGATGTGTAAATGATTACAGGTGTGGTCTGATTAGACACTGGGTCTTGCCACAAGAGGGTTTAAAATTGCTTCCCCATCCTTAGTATTGATATGAAGGAAACAGCTGTCTGTGCAAGACATCCTGCAGCCACTATATCTCTGCCAGACTGCCACAATTCTTTGGTCTGCGTGGTTGCCAGATTTATCACCAAACGAGCATTTATAGGAGCATCTCGGACGCCGGCTTCGGCAGACTACAAGTGTGCAGGATCTGCAGCTGCAACATATGTGGGCCAATCGGTACCAATCAGAGGCAGCCCAACAGGGTACTAGAGTGTATTTTCAGGGTACTCCTTTCAATTGTACAGTTTTCCCCAATAAACTTATCCCTTCCCTGAAATATTATAATCACTTACATACACTATATTGCCAAAAGTATTCACTCACCCATCCTCTAGAGCAGTGGAGACGTGTTCTCTGTAGTGACGAATCACGCTCCTCCGTCCGGCAATCTGATGGACGAGTCTGGGTTTGGCGGTTACCAGGAGAATGGTACTTGTCTGACTGCATTGTGCAAAGTGTAGAGCCTGGTGGAGGGGGGTTATGGTGTGGGGTTGTTTTTCAGGAGTTGGGGGAAAGAGTTCCAGTGAAAGGAACTCTTAATTCTGCAAAAAGATTTTGGACAATTCCAACTTTGTGGGGACAGTTTGGGGATGGCTCCTTCCTGTTCCAACATCACTGTGGACCAGGGCACAAAGCAAGGTCCATAGAGACACGGATGAACGAGCTTGGTGTGGAAGAACTTGACTGGCCTGCACAGAGTCCTGACCTCAACCCAACAGAACACCTTTGGGATGAATTAGAGTGGAGACTGAGCGCCAGGCCTTCTCGTCCAACATCAGTGTCTGACCTCACAAATGCACTTCTACAAGAATGGTCAAAAATTCAAGTAAACACACTCCTAAACTTTGTGGAAAGCCTTCCCAGACGAGATGAAGCTGTTATAGCTGCAAAGGGTGGGGTGACATCATACGGGAAGTTCATACGCGTGTCAAGGCAGACGAGCGAATACTTTTGGCAGTAAAGTGTGTTTGTGTAATGCATGACTCTTTCTCTGAAAATTAGGTCTTGCCTACATTTCAGTTCCACTGTAATGACCTGTTATGTGTCTTTATGTGAACAGAGGAGTTCAAAACAGAAAACTTCAATGACACATGCTTGTCACCGACAGACACGCCTGTTGGCCAAATGGACAGCCAGAGCAGAAGTTCAGTGGTAAGCAACTTCAGCGCCACACATCAAAATCCAACCACACACAAAGGAATCTATTGGTCAATATAGCTTTATTGTTGTCACCCCTGTAAAGCTAACTGATTATGAGTAAATGGGGATTTCTGCATGCAGTTCGGCAGCAGGTGTGTGTGGCTAAGCAGCATTGGGGGTGGGGGTGTTATGGAGCAAAAGCTTGAGGCTGCCGTAGAAGAACTCCAAGAGGCTAGAAGTCATACTCCTAGAGGCCTAGGACTTCACACACTGCCTTACAATGAGGAAGGAAGCTGTTAAGTGCTGTTTTGGAGGATATGCTATAGTGCAGATTAAGGCAGGGGTTAAAGTTAATTGCTCTGGAGGTAAACGGTAGCAGCAAGTGGTAGGAATCCAAGCAGGTGCACAACTATATTAGGAGTTATTGATTGTTATTTCCCTCTCTTTTATATTTGGGTGAAAAAAAGAATAGGTTTTAAGGCTCTGTCATTCATGTCTGATCACAATGGAGTCTCCTTGAGGCAGATAAATGAGTGAGCTGCGTGATACATCCAGTCCTGTTTCATTGCACTAAAGAGGGGAATGTCATAAATGCATACAAACAAACATTCAGGTCCACATGCCAGCAGGTGTGCACATTAAAGTAATCAGGAGAAGTGTAGGTGTTCACTGATAACTAGCGTCTCAGTGTTATGTGTTTATGACTGTAATATGTTAATAATATGCTACAATATGTCATTGTTTGAACAGCTCATCAGTGATGAAGGCATCTCAAGATCATCCTCTTGTTGGTCATTCAGCTCAAATTTAGAAGATGTTGACAACACTGGTCCACGTGAAAATACTGCCTGTGACAAGAAAGGTACACTTAATTTTATTTTTATTTTTCATATATATATTTGAAGGTTTGTGAACCCTTTAGAATTTTCTATATTTCTGCATAAATATGAGCTAAAACATCATCAGATTTTCCCACAAGTCCTAAAAGTAGATAAAGAGAACCCAGTTA